>JAOTIX010000095.1:360208-365208 GCA_027123715.1 Gaidropsarus macrophthalmus | reverse complement strand
GTAGGCAGCCTATGCTCCGAGATCGTACATAAAAACTAATGGTATAAGTCAACAAATGGCAGAATCGCTGATAAAAAAAACTGTAGTAGCAGCACTACAATGCTTTTGGAGGATCATTGCAAACAAACTGTGAAAACTGACACAGACCTACCCAATGGCGGTGCCACTGGTTGAACAAAGGAAGACCAAATAGTGTTCCAGACAGTTCTGTAGCCCTTTAAAGGACAATACTGGTCTGGGAGATAAAACAACCGCAGCTGTCTCTCCTGGCTTTCTGGTTTGATCACCCAGTATTGTCATTTAAAGCTGCTTAAGGTAAGGATTTCAGAATTGAAAAAAAGAGACAGCAGGAGGAGCAGATTATGTAAAAAAACACACAAAAAAAACAAACGAGGCCACCTCCTTCTCCACTCCTCCATCTCTTCTCCTTCCCTCTCTGCTCCTCTCTATCTCTCTGTTCCTCTCCCTTCATGGTCCTCCCTGCGGCCCCCTCAGCCATTGAGAACTGTTGCGTCCGCATACCTGTGGTACGGCTAGCGTTTCGGGGCAAGATGGATTCTCCAAAAGTAATCACAGAACAGATGACCTGATTGGTCTGAAGTGAGCCGGAAGCGTCTGCCTCTGTACGAAGCAGGGGCAGTCGACCAGAACAGATATTCTCACAGAGCGTTTCACTCGCTAATAGCTGACGGATGGCGATGGCATTTCGAACAAATTAAATTCAAATTGACGCTCTTAAATCTCGGAACCTTTAAGCAGGAGAGCTTAATGCAAGCAGAGAAACCAGAAACACTGAAATGGCAGTCTTTCATACCCTTACATAATGGATTAACACTGATGGACTACGAGAAAGGTCTCTATCCTCCAGGTGGAGATCCATACGGTGCTCCTAATCTCAGTATAGCAACTTCAAACCGAGGTGGAGATGACGGCAGACCTACCTGATAGCCACCACCACCCCTAGTGTCTACACCTGTACCACCACCGCCATCTAGACCTGCTGTCATAGTAGAATGGCTTCCGCAGTCCAAATGTTCTACAGTAGTGAAGGTTTTCTTGGCCTGCTCCCTTTTCCTCACGCTCAAAGTGCATGCTGGCTGCCAGGTAGAGCACAGTCAACAACATGGGCACAAGAAAGTCCAGTACAATGACGACAATTGGCTAAGGTTTGCTATTGCAATATATCTTATGTTTGCTTATAATACAAACCAGTTCATGAGGTCGTCTATCTGTGAATAAATCTGGGCTTTAAGCTGTCTTCATCTTACGAATAGAACTCCAAAGAGTTCCCGGTGGGTCAGCACAGCAGAGGTCATGGAGCTTTTCTGGACTAGAAGACGAGGCTCTTTTAGGTGGTCTGCAATGTAAGTCAATCTCAGTTGATGTGCTTTGTTTGCTTGCTTCCATGGCTGCAGCCTGCTGTGTGTGTGTGCCAATGTGTTTCATATCTGGCCACCCTGGGTACACTGACAATGGTGAGTCATAACACAAGGGCCAAAACACCAAAATACTCTCCGTTACAGAAAGGACATTGGTCTGTGATGACATATGGTGATTTTATGATTTAGTGCAGAACATTTGTTACACATTGTACCTTTTAACTTTGTTTCACCAGGAGAGCCTTTTCAGATTAGGATCTCTTTTACAAAACTTGTCCTGACATGATAAAAAAAAGCAAAACAAATCTGGAAAAGTTTGCACAGATAACAAAATAACACATTTCAGTATAAACAGATTAGGAGAAAAAATGTATCCAATTTATAGAGATGCACCAGGATAGTCTATGCTAAAGTAATTTAAAGGCTATAAGGGTTGACACCAGGCCCTTTGTAAACATATTCAAAAGTTCTTTGTCAAAGGAGAAAAACTGCTGAACTAACTTTCCCGTATTTGCATTAGTAATGAACCTTGAAATACAGCACCACAGTATACCATGTCCACCATCTGCAGACTTTCAGCAGATACACATTAAATAGTGTAAAATGCCACCCTACTAAATGCCGCCCTGTTTTAATAGCATAAAATAAGTAGTCACATGACATGGAAAACAAGACTTATTTCTCAAAGAGCTTTTGATTCCTGGTCAGATTTTGTATAAAAGAACAGATGGTCTGTTAATATTTATGTTAACAGAATTTTTTGGATAAATAGTACAAAATAAAAGGTCCCAGGACAGACCCCTGGGTAACTCCAGTTTCTGAAGAGAAACCCTCAGAAGAAAGATCAATGAACTGTTTATATTGGGTTCTACAAGACAAGTAATTTACAAACCAGCCAACTGACAGTTCAGAGAGACCAATATCCAGTAACCTCTGTTTCAAAATAAAAACAATTTTGACAGGTCGATAAAAAGTTGAACACGGTGAAGCTATTTATCAAGTGACTTTGTGATGTAATTTATTATCTTCATGGCCGCAGTTAAAGTACTCTGCCTTTTTCCTGAAGCCAGACTGAGCAGAAAGGATGAGAATGAAGGACTTTTTTAACCTGGCGGGTAATCAGAGATTATAGTAATTATAGTAACAACACAAGATTGTTTTGAAATAGGCCAATATTTACTAAGGCCGGCTGGGTCCGAGCAGGTTAATAGATAATCAGAATTTACATTTAATACATTCAAGCATGAAAAAGATAAAAAAACAACAATAAAAAACATGACGAGTCAGCAAGTCTGCTGCATTTTCAAGACACTTGGATTGAGAAGATGTGGACCAGCAGGCGAGATGTAGGGCAATAAGTCATGTACTTCCTTATTTCAAAAGGATGTAAAGATGAAACACTGTCCACCCGTTTTAGGTCTCAGATAAACAAGATAGAGTGAAAGGAGGTAGAGATAGAGTGAAAGACACAGCCTTAAAGACAACATTAAAGTATCATCATATACTGGAAGAGTGTCTGGTAGACTTACTGTATATACTGTATTTACATATGTGCCTGTATATACGTATGTGAAAAAATCTGAATGTAGTTATTAAAATATCATGGATTTGTCGACATCTTTGAGGTTGAGTCTAGTCAAAATGGTATTCAGCATAACAGCACAACAGTATATTTGTTACAAATTTGCCTGAATAATAACGACTCACTCAATAAAAATAGCTTCTAGCCTTGGCCCATGCTTGGTTTGGATCACTAGTTCTTCTGATGACTCTAGACCAAAGCGCATGTTTATTAACACTATCCAAGAAGCTGATAAAAGAAATCCAATGCAGTTTTAGAATATTATAATACAATATTGCATTTATTGTCACACACACAAGGTAGAGTGAAATTGTTTCTCTGCATTTGACACATCACCTGCACGACACACACACACATACTGCAGGGAGCAGTGGGCAGCAGTGCCTGTTTTTTTTGGGGGGGGGTTAGGTGCCATGCTCAAGGGCACTTCAGCCATGGATATTGAGAGGGGGGAAAGCACTGTTCAGTCACCGTCCCCACCCACATTTTTCGAACCTGCATCCCACAAACCGAACCTGCAACCCACCGAGCACAAGCCCGGCTCCCTAGCCTTTAGGCCACGGCTGCCCGAGTTTTCACACCCCGGATGAGCTTAATCCTGTTCTAATCAAAGTAATGCAAGTCCCACTTAAAGACCATCTCCTAAACACAACATTAGTCAGATTGATCATGACTTTTAGGATGAGGACATGTAGGTGTGGTTACCAACGGGGTTAAATACATTGAATCACCAAAACCTTCAGAGGGAATCATTTGAACTGTTTTAATGATCTGTTAGAAACACTCCATTTCTACATGAATCACTATCGGAGAGACATTTCTTCAGATTGAGTCCCCTGCTCAGGTTCAGAGAGACTCCCAACAACCTGACTTGATCAGGGGAGTTTTACACCCTTGACCTGGCCAGCTGGTTGTGGCTGGTCGTCATCGATCACTCAGACAGGGACAAACACACTGCCTTTACCGCCGCACTTGGATAGAGTTGCAGTGGATGCCTTTATTTGCCCTAGCCACGCGCCCAGCGACGATCCAACAGCTGATGCAGCGTTTAAGTGGTCAGGTGACCGGGCCTCTGTTCATTCAAGATTCAAGATTCAAGATTCAAGATGGTTTTATTGTCATATGCACAACAATTACAGAGCAGTCACTGGCAATGACATTCTTTCGTCTTGGGCTCCTCCAACATTGCAATATAAGAAAAAATATATATATGTAAGAGAATACAAGTGTAAAACCTGAGGCTTCAATATAAAAATATAATAAAAATAAATAAAAACAAGAATACAATAAAAAAAAACAACTATAAAGAATATATACAACAATAATAATAATAAAAAGTCAAATGTGAAATGTAAACAGACTTGTTTGTCCGGACGTCGACTGGAATAAAGTGATGTGAAGTGGCAGATTAAAGCAGATTAAAGTGTTACAGAACATTCATACGGAATATTCTGTAACACTGTCATACTGAACATTACTATATAAACACCCGGTTCCCCCTCTCACCTGCTGCCTTTCGAGAAGAAAAGCAAAGGCTGCAGACCACTGCAGGGTTTGAAACCTGGTGCAGGATAAGTGTAGTTCCTGAGGAACTAGATGGCCTGGTGGACCAGGGTGCTGTAGTGGACTAACCAGAACTTTCCACTGTGATGCAACAGATGTTTCTTTTCAGGACTACGAGTCATAGGCTCACTAGTTCACTGTTTACAGGCATTCCACTTGATAAAACGGACTCAAAGTATGGTGGGCCCCTGAGGGCCAAACTAGTTTTGACACCCTGAAAGTGAAGTGAACTTAAAGGGAAACTCTGGTGTAAAATGGTTCTGGGATGTTTAGTATGATAACGAGTTTGAACGTTGGATATAGAGCAAAATAAATCATAATTGACGCAAAGCTAAGTTAGATGTTTTTATCCGATTCTACCAAAATGCTAATACATGTCAATACAGTCATGTCAAAACAAAATTGCTTTTTTTAAACCACTTACAAGGCTAGAAGTAGCCTGACACTTCTTTGGTAGTATAATGAGGGTCTTAACA
>JAOTIX010000091.1:10774042-10789228 GCA_027123715.1 Gaidropsarus macrophthalmus | reverse complement strand
GTGTTGTGCAGGTGATGGGTCAAATGCAGAGAACCAATTTCACCATACCTTGTGTGACAATAAATGCAATATTGACTCATATTGACTATTTGACTGTAATTTAACCATGCATTTTGTAATAGTTATATTTCCTATTGCAGTGGTTCTCAACCAGTGGGGCACGAGTAGGCTACATGATCTGAAAAGAAAAATCCCAGACTCACTGGCAGATGCAAGGAGATGCAACAAATTTGCCCATGTCAAAATGCAAGTATATTTCTATGTGAGTATGTGAATCTATATATGTGAGTCTATATATATATTTATATATATATTACATTCTCTATTTTTTGCGGGACGAATAAAGGATTCTCAATTCAATTCAATCATTTATTTTTTAATGGAAACTCTTCATCAAAAGTTGACTAAATCAAAGGCCTGTGCCGTCCTTATTGACTCACCTTGACGGTACCATCAATGGAGCAGGACGCCACAAAGTCCCCGCAGGAGTGGAAGGAGCAGCACCACGTGACGCCTGAGTGGCCCAGGAGGCTGAGCACCAGCTGGCCCGTGAGGACGTCCCAGATACGAACACTGGCGTCCCCGCCGGTGGTCCCCAGTCTGGTCTCATCCGGGTGGAAGCTGACCCCTGACAGCCATTCGTTGGCACCCTCGCCGCTGACCACCAGATCTCCGCTCGGGAGCCCCCAGAGCTTCCACAGCCGGTCGTCGCTAGAGGACGCCACCGCGCACGTGGAGGGGTGGCGGGCGAGGCAGCTGATTGGTTGGCTGTGCGCCTGCATGGAGAGGGGATTATCGTTTAAACACACCGTTTTCAGACAAGCGGAAATGGACGGACTGTATTTATATAAAGCTTTTCTGCAACAACGTTGTGGAAAAGTGCTTTCATTGTAAATACCTCACATTCACCCATTCATACATTCACACACCGACAGCAGGTCAGCCATGCAAGGCGACAGCCAGCATGTCAGGAACAGGTAGGGGTTAGGCGTCTTGTTCAGGGACACCTCAACACACAGCTTGGAGGAGCTGGGGGTTCGAACTAGCAACCTTCTGGGTACTGAAAAAGCTGTTCTACCCCCAGAGCTACTGCTGCCCAAGCACATTCATTACTTCCTTCCTGTACTAAAGTTTACCTTAATTGTGCTTCTTAGTTGAAAGCCATCCGCTTTGGCATTGTTGGGAACTTGAGAGTCCGAGGGCTCGCGCATGCTCAGCAGAGCACTGGTCCCACGCCGCCGCTCCACGGGGGGGAACTTTGAATCCCCCGGGATGTGTTTAATGGGGCCGGGCTCCTCGGCCGCTTTCTTACGCGAGGTTTTTGTCTTGCACCTGGCCTCCCTGTCGTCCTGATCGAGGCTTTGTCTCCCCTCAGAGAGGTCCATGTTGTGCAGCAACGATTGCAGGCGATGCACCTGCTCCACCGCCTTGTCCCTCTCCAGACTCACCAGCACCTTCTGCCTGAAGACGCTCTGGTACCGCTCACTGATCTGCCTCACCGCGGGCTCATATCTGCCGCACTGAGCCTTCAGCTTCCTCACGTCTTCAATGAGTCGGTTCTTCTCCTGGAGGACCCGCCTGTGTTGGGTGCGGTGGTGGTCTCGGGCCTTCTGCAGGCGAGTGAGTGTGTCCGCCGTGGACGAGGCGATGGACCTGTACTCGTCTCTCTCCCGGTGCACGGTCCTCAGCTCCCCGTCCAGGCGGTGGTTCTGAGTGTACACGTCCGGCACCGCGCCCACCAGCTCCGTGTTGAGCAGGCCCTTCTGTAACATCTCGTTCCACTCCGTCTGGAAGCAGTCCAGTGTCCGGCTCATGCCCATCTTCAAGAGGAAGTTTCGTAAATAGTCGTCCACTGCTTCTGGCAGGGGGCACACACCCGGCCTGGCGTTTCTATTTGTAGTGATGGTGCCAGCTGTTTGAAGGCCATCTGAGCGTGGTTTGATGGCCAGTAACGTGGCCTCCAGGTCCTCCTCTTCTTCTTCTGTGACACCATGGTCCTCCTCAGCAACTTCTTTGTACTCAAACTCATCCTCATCCTCACCCGGGACACTTGAGAGATTAAATGAATCGGTAATGCTGCCTTGCGGTTTGGTTGTTTGCCGTCTGTTTTCGGTCATTATTAAGTCAATACTTGTGATCGTGGTGCTACTCAGTCTATCTACATGGGAGAAAGGAGAGCTTGGCGTTGCTATGGGATACCACAGAAAGCTCTCGTGGATAACGCCGTTGGGGAGTTCTCGCGAGATTGTACCACAAGTATTCTCGCGAGCTTTTATATTCGCATCATATACAACAAGGATTCTCGCGGGATTTTACATTCGTCCTGATATACAAACAAGTATGGCGAACCATCAAGGGGCGCCCTTGGCCAGTCGGCCAAAAACATTAGATCCACTTGAGTATTTCAACTTGTCACCGGAACACCGGCGCACCGAGGTGGAGAGGGCAGCACTGCGGGCCAACCTGAAGAGGCAATACCAACTGCAGCTGAACAACCCGCACAGGTTGGAGCTCATCGTAAGTGACCCGTCCTCCTTCAGAAGGGCTGCGGCTAGCCGCTGGGATGCTAACATGCTAACACTCACTAGCATCGACGCTTGCTAAACTAAAAATGCACTCCAGAGGCTTACATTAACAATTAAACCGATGACCTTCAGACATATCACTTAGGTTTATCGTTGAGTTGCTTCCTGAAATGGAGGACCGTGTGGCTCATCTGTTTCGGACAGTGAGTTTAAATAAGTGAGCATGGTGAGGGTTGATGTTAGCATGGTTTAGACAAATGTTAAGTTATTAGAACAAGTGTTGCAATCCGAGTGTTGCTTACTATGTCATGTTGACGCTTACTGTGCTATTGTCTCCATAAGCAGTGCAGTTCAATCACCTGTAGTGGAATCACCTGTCAAACACTCCCAACATGTCGATTAGTTTCACTGTTCTCTGCCATAAAGAGAACATATCTGTGAAGGAAAACTCCTTCTTATTCGTGTCATATGTGTCTAATTCGTAGAATAATAGAAGATCAACCATGTCTGGTTGACATGACCTTAAATCTGTTAAACTTAGTCATCAAACTTCTGCATCTCTTTATGCCTATAGCTCATCATAAAAACGTACATAATATCAACTACCGACACTAATTTTATTTTGTATTCATGTGTACTGGTCTATACTTGCTTATTTACTTACTCAATTGGATCCAATTGACCAGTGTGATTTGACTTGAACCTACAGGAAGATCCCGCCCTGACCCGCTGGGTGTATGCCCGAGCCAACCCCTACAACCACTTCAAAGCCACGAAGAAGACGTCTCTGCTGGGGGCCATTTTTGGAGTCGCACCCCTCTTCATCCTCTACTTTGTCTTCAAGACGGACAGGGTATGGTACTCTTCAATGCATTGTGGTCAAACATCCATCCTTTACAAACGACTGCTCCATCCCTGATTTCCCAAAGCAACTGTGTGTTGTGGGGACATCTCCAATGGCCGTGTGTTTACATGACTTGACTTATTAGGCGTTTCCCAAGTGTTTCCTTCAGAGCCTGTGCTGAATCGTTTGGTACATGTTGTTGAGAACATGTCTGGATAGAAAGGTGTTGTAATTTTGTTTCCAAGGCAACTGCGCTAACGCATCCTTTTTTTATCCATTTTCCTTGCAGGATCGTAAAGAAGAACAAATCAAGGCAGGGACCTTGGAACGCAAATATGCGATGTCAAATTGAGCTACAGAGTTTAAATGTTCTATATACTGTTGTGTAATTATTAATGCCCTAATAAATCACCATTATGAAAGGCTTTTGGTTCATTAATTAATCTTATCCATGGGTAGAAAGTAGAAACCCAACATCATAATAGATCACCACCAACCTACATCTTTAACCAATACCACACTGATCGATAACCAAACTCACCAAAAGATGTGCTTGTTCGGGACAATGTGTGTCACCAAGTAACAATTGGTTTTGATGGGAGTTCTTCCAATTGCATCTGTTTTACATTTGACATCAGACTTTACCTGTGTTGTAGTGTAGATGGATAATAAGTGAAGCGTAGTTGAAACATGGTGGTCAGACAAAGAAAGTAACAACCTATTGTGAGGCTGAGATAGTAAAATGCATGCCATTCTTTGCTTGTCATTTTCAATACTGAGGTGTCAATGTTGCAGTGTTGTACAAGAATTAGTTTGAATTGGTAGATTTAAGGGATGGTATCTTTACAAATGTGAATATTGAATAAGCCTTTGTAGATTTATTTCCCTGTTGACCTGTTGAAAATATACTTGTAACGTATTTGTTGATTAATTTTGTATAGTGTATGTAGTGTATACAAAAATAGTGTGTCTGGTAGAAGGAAACGTGAGAAAATGTTGACAATGTTTTTTCTGAGGAAGATATTTAATTTTGGTGGAACAATATCTATTGATGGAGGTATTTACATCTTACGTTTCCAATAGCAACTTTAAGGTCAGGTTATTAAATTCTCCAATTAAATTGAATTGACAGTCTTTACAAAATGACCTACCATTCCACTCGAACAAGTTAGTTTTTAGTATGAGCAAACTTGGCAGTACACAAAATAGATCTGGGAATTTTTAACTCAATTGTCCTGTATGGTTAGGGTTACATTCATTCCAAAACACAATATTTTTACATCTCTATTTTTACTCCATGTATCCAATTATCATCCCTGTGTGTAGCCTTACCAAATATGCAAAGTGTGGGGCTTTTCTCTGCAGTCAGGGTCTGTACTGTAATCCAGGGCCTCTCTACGGCTTGCTGGGTCTCCAGTTGGGGTTGAAGTGACTGCGGAGGTTCTGCCAGCACTGGTAGTAGCTCTTGTCCAGTCTCTGGCAGGTCTCCAGGCCCCACTTGGTCACAGCCATGCTGAAGGAGGACTCGAACATGAAGGCCTAGAAAGGGGCCACAAGAGGAGGCGTTTTACAGCCATCAGCGGCTACACGTTCACCTGAACGCCGATGTCTGTTTGATTAAACAATGATCATCCTCACCATGGTTCCCTCAGCAACCCTCTCCGGTTTGAGATCGGCGACGGTATTCTTCTCGAAGCAGTCCACGTCCGGGCCGTGTGGGGTCATGATGCTGTGCAGACTGCCTCCCCCCGGGAGGAAACCCTCCTCTTTGGCCTCGTAGTGGCCTTTGATCAGACCCATGAATTCACTCATGCAGTTCCCTAGAGAGGCCAACAGGGGGAGCTGTAACCGCGCGATACAAACCGTCGAACACCAGCGGTGGTTTGGCTCCGTTCCGCCACCAGATGGCCATGAAGTTCAACGGTAAGATACTCTGAAAGTGCCATCGTCGTGGTAATACTTCTCCGTTTATTCAGGGTGACAGCAAAACTGCCCTCATTAGCAGAAATGTAATTGTTGTTTCTCGGAAAAAGGCCCAGGGGTGTCATGCAAATATTTCTCCAAACCTAATCAGTGGAAAACTCCCTAAATCCCTGCATGGCAACAGGTTCATGTCAACAAATTAAATCTCACATGTGAATGTTATTTTCTCCAATCTCCTCCATGTGAACACTGAACTTCCAGGGCGAGCGCGCAGCGAGAACACCTACGGTGGTAGTACGGCGGACGGAAGGTGCGGTCAGCCACGCCCCAGCGCGGCGGGAAGATGACAAAGTCGGCGATGGCGACGCCAGGCCGCGTGGATTTGGCGGTCAGCACGGTGAAGATGGAGGGATCCTGCGGGTTGAGATACAGAGGACATAACAGACTGGTGAACCCACAGGCTGATGTAGAGGCCAGACGTCCATATCTGCACTCAGGTGTACACAGGTGAACAGAAAACGCCAAGAGGCCTGACAGTGGCATTTTCTTTCTTACACCAATCGAGACTGTCATTTTATTTTGCTTAAAGTAAATTAACTTAGAATTATGTCTACAAAAGGTGTGCGTGTGTGTGTGTTTGTACGACTAACGGTTAGGGTGCGTGTTCTCCCAAACCGTGCACATTCAAACACAGCATTCAAAATTCAGAGCAAAACACTTTGGAGAGCCGTTGCAAAAACCTAAGTTGGCCCGAGAGCAGACGACTTACAGCGTGGTCGAAGGCCACGCTGTTGATGACCATGAACTTCTCCAGGTGGTACTTGTACGGGGCGTAGTTTCCGTGCCAGGCGACCACGTTGAAGGGAGAGAAGTCCTTTAAGGGAGACACACACAGGAGTTGCAGGCGTCCAAGTAACACACAATAGGACTTGAGAATCTTTTTCTTTTTTTTCCTGCAGTCCCCGCGGGAATAAAGAAACATTGAATAATGTCTTTGTTAACTTACATTTTTCAAACAGAGTGCTTCATGACGTCAAAAAGAAAAAAAAGAAAAGGAATCTGGGTGGTAATGATTTGAAACGAGGCTACGTTTTCTTTTATTCTCCCTCGTCTTTCATTCCCGCTCCTCTTTGTGAGACAAGGCTTGGAGATATTATGTTGTAATTGGCCCCACAATCAAACTTTCACAAACTTTGAGCGTTTTGCGACGAACATAACCGCCAAGCCGGCAGCAGTTACAGTGTGTAGAAGATTTTTTATTTTTCTATCTTGATTGTTAAAAACCGCAGCAATTTTATATAGTTTCTCTGTTCTGATAATGTCACAGAGAAAGAGTCGTTCAATGGCAGCTCTAAAATCAATATAGTTCATTACGACTCAAGCTGCCTTCACGGTGACCCCTGCACACTCACACACACACACACACACACACACAGGCACGCGCACACACGCGAGAGACACAGAGAAAGAGATGGAAAAGAAAAACGAGAGACAATTCAGTCTACACACTTTGTACTATTCAACCAATATGGAATCTACAAACGCACACTATTCAACCCACACGGAATCCACAAAACAACACACACAATTTTACTTTATATTATATTTTGAGGGACCACTACACAATAAGTGTTAGGGCATTATAGTCATGGTAACTTCACCAGACTTGATTAAAATGGGGGTGGGGGCTGGTAGGACACACACACAAACACACACGCGCACGCACACACACGCCCAGTCAAGCAAATAATAAGTTAATTTGAGGCAATTTTCCAGACTCTGCAGGGGGGAAACCAAACAGCGGGAAAAGATGGCTGCGGCAGCCTCTTCCTGGGGGCCGGAGCGCCACTACTTCACCCACCACCCCCACCCCACGTATACCTCCAGCCCTGACCGGCACAACATACACAAAGACAAGTGGATTGAGAGAGACAACGGATGGGATGAAAAGAAAGGTGTCTTGGACGGACAAACATCGGCCAGGCAGAGAGCGAGAGCGAGAGAGAGAGCTGCAGGCCGCACTGTCGCCATGCGTCTGGTACCGGCTCTGGTTCCACGTTCCAGCCTAGATACACGGCTTTTCCCTGAACACGCACGCACAAACACGCACGCACACACACGCTTCTGAGCAAAATAACCACAACAACAACAAAACTCCCGTCATACATTACCAGTTGTGCCCAATTACACGCCCGACAGGACATCTCAGGAGGAGAAAAAAAAAGAAATCATTTCGTAAGTGGAATATGCTGAAATTAATGCTTAACTGGAGAAAGCGCTTTTGTCTCCCCCACCCCCATTCCGAACCGCTCTGCACAGAACTAGGCGTGCACCCTGTCTCTAACTCCAGAATGCGTTAACTAATTACAAGTGATTAAGATTCGCTAAAGGGAGGCGAGGTGGAAGCCCGCTGAACGGAGAACAGCAGCAGACGCTTCGGCGTTGAATCATCAGGGATGGCGGCGCAGCCAGCGGGAGCAGCTAATAGCTAATGAGCTGCGCGCGGACAGTGTGGGGCTCCTCCATTGTTTATGCGCCGCTGATGCTAACGATGCTATATGCCCTGCGTTCCCCGTCGCACACGCTGGGCTGTAATGGGTGCAATACACTACAGGTATAGACTTACGCACACACACACATACACACGACCAGGTTTCACAGCGTGACACTGAGCTACTTTGTATCCATCTTGCACTGAATTAGGCAAATGTGCTCCTAAAGGTAATTATGGGATGCCAGCTATCCTTTGTGATTTACACACTAATTCCATTCCAAAAATAAAAAACGTTAGCCTGTTACATATTGCTCAATTCCAACCTTTGTAACCTGAAGTTATATGTAAGCGGGTTGTCCACGTTCACATGGCTGGGATGAGACAACACAATCCGAACACATGGGGCAAAGTATCAATGAGACGTTCCATCTGAACATCGGAGTTTCACCTCCGCAGACCTGTGCGCAAAACACCGTCACACCAGAGTGATAGAGTAAACAGAGTGGCGACACTCCCATAGACTTCTATTGTAAAGAAAAATATTTAAAAATGGCTCGGATTAGTTCCAATTAGTTCCAAACACTGGGCACTGGACCTCACTCACGCGAAGTGTGTCGCACCTCTTACTTACTCTCCATGGCTCTGCGTCACACAACAACAAGGCAGACCGCGGGTGCATTCCAATTCTCTTACCACCGCAGCTGTTTTTTCCCTAAATCCTTGTGAATCCTCTTACACATCTTCCCCTCACCTTGGGATGTTTTCCATTGAGGTCAAGGTAAAGAGGTGATGGAAGGAAATAGGGCATGATTGTTTCGGCTACTTGGAACGCCCAACCGACCACAACAACAACACAAAAAAACAAATACGAGGGCCACCTGTTCGCTGGCGAAGAGCGCCCCCTGGAACTTGTTGATGACGGTGTAGCCGGTGGACAACTGGCGGTCCTCGTACCACGCCGTCGGACACAGGAAGTCTCTGGGGTTGGCCAGCCCATTAGCTCCTGATGGACACACACACACACACACACACACACACACAGGCAAGGCAAGGACTCGATTGAGTGTTATTTTTTATGAAATGATGTGATTGCGCTGCATTAGACATGACTAGTATTGATGTAGCGCTACATAGGCTGTCCTCAATCCCTACCACTTAAAAACATAACAGTGTGATCCATGATACACAAACAATGATCGGCTAGGTTTTATTTGCGTTTAGGTATAGATCTAGAATGGGACAGGGTATTGTTTTGTTAAGTCACAGCAAACAAAATGTACTTTGTAATCTCCCTACCGCATTCAAGGCAATGTCATGTCTCATGTCGAAATCCATACATGACCGCATGGAGACACACACACACACACACACACACACACTCACCAATGGGTCCCAGGTCAGGCAGTTCAAAATGGGCGCCATACACCTCCAGTACGTAGCCTCTGGTGGGCCCGGACACGTCCACGCTGAAGCGTATGCCTTGCTGAGGAACCCGGGGCAAGACGAAGGGAAGACACGCGTTAGGTTAGGGAGTCGGTCAGCTCGTACCGAGGGGGCAGGCGTGTCGGTGAGGGAGGAGAGAAGCCGAGCTTCACCTGGATGACGCAGATCTCATTGGGCTCTACCAGCATCTTCCCAAACTCCGTCGTGATCAGGAGCTCGCCCTGCTGGGGCACTAGAGAGAGAGAGAGAGAGAGAGAGAGAGAGAGACGGAGAGAGAGACAATTATTTTGGTGAAATATTATTTGCTTGAAATACTAATTATCATTTAATGATCTCACCGATAAGAAAGTCTCCATCCGAATTGTTGAAACACCTGAAAAAAATGTAAATAAGATAAATATATATTAGCCTACATTCTGACAAAATGTAGTTTTGGTCAAGGCCATGTAGTTTTGGTCAAATATGACTGTTACACATACAGTATGTTTATGAGTAAGGGAAGGCCCCACACACACACACACACACCTGTCAACCATCGAGGTGTTGCACGTGAACACATGAATGCTGATCCCGTTCCTGGATTTGGCGTCGCCGGCGCCACAGAGGGTGTGCAGACCCTGAGACACACACAGACCCGACCCCAGTTAGCACTGGAACAACACACACACACACACACACACGCACGACGGTTACACTCACTGCAACAAAGTCCACTTTGGCGGTGGAGGATTTGGGGATGGTGAACGGCAGCCATCGCATCTGTTGGGTGAAAAAAGGTACAGTGGAGATTTGGTGTGAAATGTTTCTGAAGACGAATGCATTCTTTGGGTCATTATGTGGGTGTGCAGAGCTCAGCCTGCCTGTCTGTCTGCATGTCACTATCTATCTATCCATCTACTGTATCTATCTGCAAGTGTGCATTTCTATTTGTCTGTCTCCCTGACTGTCTTTCTTGTCGATTCTGTACTCTTTGCTTGCTGCTGTAACTGTAAATCTCCCCGTTTGTGGGACTAATACAGGAATTTCAATATGTCTGTACAGTTCAATATGTCTGTATGTACCCACATCTGTATGTCTCTGTCTGTCTATCTGCCTGTCTGTCTGTACAGTATGTCTATCTATGTATGTAGGTCTATCTGTATGTATGTCTGTCTGTGGGTACCTGGTTGGGATCTGGCTCCACCTCATCCCAGCTCTCCGTCAGGTCCCCGCGGGGCGCCGGGCTGAAGGGCTTGTGTTTGACGGAGGGAAGGATGCGGTACAGCCAGCTGAACCAAACCAGGACGACAGAGCATTTAAGAGATGAAACGAAAACGTTTGCCGCAACAATTTGATTTTAAATTGTAACATTTAAAAAAGTCACAGGTCCCCCGTGGTTTTTTTCCCCCCGAAATCCAGTACTTTGTTGAAATGAAAACAGAGCACATGATCAAATTACACTCATCCATCTGAATGCATCTTCAAACTATTACAGTCGAGCAATTTGCACATATTATAAGAAACACTTTGCTTCACACAAATGCACCGAGAAGTAGCGCGGTGTGCTTTTCAGGTCGCATCCCCTCACGTTACAGGAGACCCCCGGGATGCTACAGGCCCCGGGTTTCAGACAAGGCAATGGTTTAATGCGTCACTAACTTAAACCAGAGTCTGGAAGCGAAGTTCAGCTGGCTGAGGACGACCGGAGTCATGTGACAGAAAGACAAATGTAAAAGCTGCAAATAGATTGTACCTCCAAATTAGCCGACATAACGAGGCTCCAGGTGCACAGGAACAGGAGATTACGCGCAAAGTCTTTCACTCAATTTGAACCCAACGTGACGTCATTCGAGCAGCGTGTGACGCGTGACCGACAGGCAGGGACGGGGCACTTTACCTCCTCTGATTGGCCGGCCGTGGGCAGGTGAAGGCGGAGCCAGACAGCTGCTCGGCGTACAGTCCGTACGGGCACGCCTGGGGGTTGTTCTGCGGGGAAAAAACGATGAGGTGTATGTGTGTGTGTGTGTGTGTGTGTGTGTGTGTGTGTGTGTGTGCGCGCGCTCGCGTCTGTGTTGTACCTGTCCTTCAGGTAACGCTCCTGGACACCGGGGGTCTTCAGAGGAGAACTCGTTCCCAAACCCACTCATGTACTGAGGAAAGCATGAATGCAACATGTGCATGAGACTACTGCTCTGACATCTGCATGAGAAACTAAAGGCGCTGAGTCACTGCTGCTCTGCAGAAGTGTACGGGAATGAGTTCCATATGTGTGCGTCAACCAGCTCTCTAAATGAACATATAACGCACAGTGTTTACCAGGATATACAAGTTATTCATCGTTATAATAGCAAAGGTCCCATCACTGTTTATGCAAGGTTTATGTTAGTCAAATAGAGGTGAGAGGAAATAATAGAGGAACGTCACACGAATGATGATGACATTCATGTTAAATCCTCGGTCACCGTATTGTACCTGCGGTTTACCACGCTTTGTAGTGTACAGTTTACAACTTCTGGATAAAATGTGATGTTTCAACATTTGTCGGAAAGAAGACATTGCCACATTCCTTCAAAAGTCAGACAACATCAGGGCAGCTGCAGAATGCAGCTCACTCATTGGTCAGAAATGAACGCCCCCTAAAAGACAGATCGCTCCAACGCGCAGATTTCAGTGCGATTTTTGAAGACTGATTAACCGAAAACATGCAAATGGTAACGGTCACACTTTTATTTTTTACCAACGGCATATTGCTAGTGCGCATGTGTAAATATGCATACTTGTGCAGAGTTTGGTTCAAAAGAAACATTTCTTACCTTCAAACCAGCCATTGTGATGTGGAATACCGTAACCTACAACCTAAGGTTATATGAATGTCTTCTATACAGCCCTGCTTGGGTAAAGTAAGTTAGTCCTGGTCCAGGAACAGTTGTGTGTGTTTGTGTGCCTGGGTGTCTGTGAATCCGAGTTAAAGGGAACGGAACCCTGCAGGAAAGGGGGCTGGACGACGTTTCTCAACCTGGTTTCAATTAAACCCAGAGCTGTGCCGATGGGGCGAAGGTCGTCTCGTCTGCTACTGAGAGGACTATACCAAAATGAAGCAGCACAGCAACCTGTCCAACTGCACACACCACCGGCACCAGACACAAGACCGCCACACACCGGACGAGGCAGGCCTGGGATGTCAGTCCATGTGGTTATAACGTCTTGGGCTAGAGGAAGATAATATGACGTATTTGTTCTAAGAATTTATTGCGTAGCCAACCAACGTAATGTCCGTGTGGATATCATTTTACAAAGCACCACTACCAAATAGGTGTTGTTAAAATAAACGTGAATCGCCTTCTCTGGGTTGCACATAGGCTTTTATCCTAGCCTACCGCCAATAAAACATAGAAAAAACACCAAAACATTAAATCCACGATCTTGGTTTGGAGAAAAGCGACGCTTTATACGACCAATCCTGCCATAACTCGTATGCTAATTGTTTTTTTTATTTCATGCAGACCCTTGGCACTGAGTGTGGTTTAAAACAGAGCAATAGCATGTTTGGTAATGAACAGATTGTCCTGCAGAAACAGTCCCTGCAGAAAACGTAATCGAATGACACAAAAGCAAAGGCTGTTTACGAATGCATCTGTCAGAAACAAGAAACCCGCATGTCAGGAGTCACGACGCTTCCAATTCTCTAGGCTCGATTACCTTTGTATGTTATGCTTTAACGCTCATAACGTAGCTTATTAATTTGATGAGGCTTAACATATTCCGTGTTGCCATGTTATTATTCATCGAGCTACATAATTAGTTGATTTCTCCAAGAACAAATATTATTCATTGGATTCTACGAATGCTCCCAGGACCCACAGCAAGGCAATTGATTTTTGATATGAACAACAGCATGACCTCCGAGACGGCCCGCGCATTACCTACGCAAAATGTATTCAGTTCATCTTCTGAAAAGACAAAATAGGGCTATAATGCCCCCAGCAGCTGGATCAAAAAGAATCCATCTCTCTCTCTCTCTCTATTCTCTCTCCCTCTCTCTTTCTCTCTCTCTCTTACTCTATTCTCTCTCTCCCTCTCTCTCTCCCTCTCTTACTCTCTCTACTCTCTCTCCCTCTTTCTCTCTCTCTCTCTCTCTCTCTCTATTCTCTCTCCCTCTCTCTTTCTCTCCCTCCCTCTCTCATTCTCCCTTTCTTTCTCTTACTCTCTCTTTATCATTCTCTGTTTCTCTCCCCGATCTCTCCATCTCTCTGTTATCTTGTGATAAACACAGTGTCTGTGTGTCCTGCCCTCGGTGTCGGAGACACACTGACGCAGCACAGACGCAGCACAGACCGGCGGGCAGGGAGCGGAGGAGTGTTTTCGCTGAGGCCTGTGTGATTCTATACTTCAGGGCTGGGGAGGAATGCACAGGGGTCGCATTCATAAGCATGCACACACACACACACCAGACACACACACACACACACACACGCCAGACACACACACACACACACACACACACACACACACACACACACACACACACACACACACACGCCAGACACACACACTGTAACTAGCCCTGAGGGTGAACAGAGGAAGGGAAGGAAATGCTAATAAAAATGACACAAAATACAAGCCTCTCTCCTTCCACTTCAAACACTACGAATAGATGCAAGTGTGTGCGTAAGTTTCAGTGTGCGTGTGTGTGTGTGTGTGCGTAAGTTTCAGTGTGTGTGTGTGTGTGTGTGTGTAATGGGCGTGTGTGCATGTGTAGAAGTACACATACCAATACTATACATGCACACACACACACACACACACACACCAATACATGTGAATAAGTACACCAAATGTGTGTGTATGTGTGTGTATGTGTGTGTATGTGTGTGTATGTGCTGTGTGTATGTGCTGTGTGTATGTGCTGTGTATATGTTTGTGCATGCGTGTGTGTATGTGCTGTGTATGTGTGTGTGTGAATGCGTGTGTGTATGTGTGTGTATGTGTGTGTATGTGTGTGTATGTGTGTGTATGTGTGTGTATGTGTGTGTATGTGTGTGCATGCGTGTGTGTATGTGTGTGTATGTGCATGCGTGTGTATATGTGTGTGTATGTGTGTATGTGTGTGTGTGTGTGTGTGTGTGTGCCTATGTGTTTATGTGCTTACAGGGCAGTAATTGCCGCTGGTTTATGGAGTCTAGGAACCACAAAGCCACTGAGTCGTCTGCTGCACCTCAGAGGCAGTAGCAGGGTCTCCACACATCAAAGAGGCCCCGCCCCCACGCCGCCCCCACGCCGCCCCCGGCTCCACCCACAGTTCAGACCTCTCCTTTCCTTCACTCGTCGTCTCCTTTCCTTCACTCGTCGTCTCCTTTCCTTCACCCGTCCCCTCCTTTCCTTCACTCGTCCTCTCCTTTCCTTCACCCGTCCCCTCCTTTCCTTCACCCGTCCTCTCCTTTCCTTCAGTCGTCCCCTCCTTCCCTTCACCCGTCCTCTTCTTTCCTTCAGTCGTCCCCTTGCCCACCTATTGTTATTTTTCTTAATGTTCTTTCTCTCTTTGTTGTCGTCTATCTTATGGTATATTTTCTTGTCATTTGCTTTGTGCACTTTTCTTTTTTTTGTGATTACAGTAAAGCCTTCAATTTTCAATAATTGTTTTGCTCTGTTGACCAGTTGAGTTCTCTCTCAGTGTGGCAAACACCAGATCAACCTCCATTTACTGAACGGCTTTTCAAAAGGAGATGTAATCTGGGGTTCCTTCTTCCCTCCTCTGGGCGCTTTCTGCTTCCTCTTAGGGTTCATTAGGGTGCTGCTAAAGTCCCAGAGATGTAAAGTTGAAAGGATATTCTGAAGAATGTATTCTTTCGTTGTTTTCCATCAACTTGGAGATGAATCATTTTGTTTCAGATGAATTCAATGAAAAAAATCACTCATAGTTTCATTTTCAGTTATTGCATCGAAATGACGCAGGCCTTGCAGGGGCTTTTAAAACCACC
>JAOTIX010000091.1:10525972-10540168 GCA_027123715.1 Gaidropsarus macrophthalmus | reverse complement strand
TTCTTTTTTTTTTTTATTATTTTTATATTACACTCCCTCCCCCCACCCCTCGCCGCCTGCCGCCCGGCCCCCCGGCGGCCCCCCCGCGCCCCCCCCCGCCGCCCCGCCCCCCGCCGCGCGCCGCCGCCCCCCCCCCCGCGAACGCATCCGTGCGTCACGTCGCGGCTCCGCAGTGGGCCGCGGAGAAGAGCATAGCAGACAGATGGCACAATGTGCTGTTCGCCTCACGTTTCCGTGGGGGTGGGGTGCGGGGGATGGGGGGTGAGTTTTGCCCAGGTCTCGCCATTTCGATTTTAAAAAAAATCATTCGATAGAAAGTCAGAGAAATATATAAACAAATAAATAACAAAAGAACAGTTGGTGGGAGGTTGTTTAGTCAGCTGCGTTGGACCGCCTTCCACCTCTCTGCTCAGAGAACAGCATTTCTCCAGCTAGCGGTGCTTGTCAAATCAAGACCAGCAGCATCGCAGATCCCCATCAGCGTTTCAGGGCCTGCTGCTTTCAGAATGGGTTTTGCAGGTAGGTAGGTGTTTTCCCTGATTCTTCTCCAACCTATACGTGCTGACGATGGGATGCTGCTGTGTGGAATGGGCCACTACCGGTGCAACGACCCATCGACGGCACCGCCTGAGACCGTGGTGAGCAGCAGGAGGCAGGGGGTGATCAGGGGCTGGGACCCAGCCACGGTAACCTAGCATGGATCCAAACGGTGAACCGGAGGACCAACCAGAGGCCAAATGATCCACAGATCATTTGAATTCAGAAAACACTCAGGCAAAGAGCACCGTGCCCAGCCCCACACTGAGAGGGACAGCTGAACGCACAACCACCAAGTCGTGTTAGCCAGTGCCAGAGGATCAAAGGTCAAATGATTACAGTATCACTTAAAAGTGATGCAACAGGGCCACCCGATCACAGGGCAAAGGTCGCTCGAAGTGTTTTCCCAACTTGCTGGGAAAACGACTGTCCCAAATTGTTTTCATTTTCATTTTGTCTTACAAGAAGAGCTTAAAAATCTGTTTGGTTGGTGGGATGTGGGATATGCGTTGCAAGAATGAATAAATGTTGAAGTTGTGACCCAGTAAAAGGAGTAAGTGACAACACAAGCAAAACAAGTGGATGGGGGTGGGTGGGCTGTCATGTGATGAGCCGGACTTCACATTGTCCCACTGGTCTGTTGCTATAGACCTGCACGCAGGAACGCAAGCACTGCGCCGAGTTGCTGTGAGAAAAAAAACCCCAGTCTGCTACCCTAACATAAACATCCTCATACTTACACACACAGTCACATAAAACCAAAAGCTGTCATCATTCGGCAACTCACTCTGGCTTTCACATTTAAACGGCCAATGATGAATAATAAAAATCACACTTCGTTAAGAAGGAACAGCTGCTTCTCCCGATGCCTGGTTTCGGCCAATCACAATATTGATTACACGCAGCCAACAATGCACATCTTAAACTGTTTATGGATCATTAAAGTAAACAAAATGAATAACAGATCTGCCTATTATAAAGGCATGCTAATAAACGGGCATCTCAATTTGCATTGTTCCAAACGTATTCTCGACCTTGACCATGACTATAACATCAAGCAATATCTACAAGCAGAGTATAAGAGCAAACAGAGCTGAATAACAATTCCAACACTAAAATCTCCTTTCAAATGGATTACCGTTCACTTGCGTAGAATTCTAGTACACAAGGAAATGCACACACACAAATCAATTGTTTTTACATTTCTATATCTGACAACATTCTGCGTAATGAAGTAAGACAAGCCACACTCCTGCACCGTTTCCATTAATCCAAGGAATGACCCCATTTTCTGCCATTGGGTGTTAAGCGTCTTGTGATTTACAGGGAGCTAACTCGCAGGAATGCATCACGTATGGATGGAAGTGGGGGAAAGGAAAGAAAACAACAGTGGCAGCCAAACGGCAGTCGACCAACATGTCAAACTTGGGACCGGTAACTGGGATGTGACAAGAGCACCGGAACCCCGTCAGGTGGGCAGAGTGATGTAACGGAGACTGCTCCACTGGCTCCACTGGTTCCACGGGCTGCATTCCTTCAGCATTACACGGGGAAGCGTTGACAATCATTGCAATGGCACAAGCTGTCTGCCCGTATAGTCCTGGAGCAGCGAAGCAGGAGAGCCTTTAGAGGCAGTGAGGTGCACTCAGGACGTGTACTACAATGAGACGCAGTAGTTTAACTCTGCAGCTCCATTTCCCCATTACTCAAGATGCCATTAGCGACTTTCTTGAGGACAACGACGAATCGATGCAACCTCCAGCCCCCACTTACACGTTTATTTACTCCTTAATATATGCAAATCTAGATTGACTATCTGATCACGTTTGCCTCGATTTGCATAGGATTTAAACGACCCATAAGCAACGCTTATAAATATGACTTGTTCCTTATAGATTAAAGTATTGACGTCACACCATAACCAGAAAAACTCGGACTGTTGGTAAAAAGAGAGCGCTTATCGTGCATAATGAATCATTTACAAATTTTTATCACCGCATATTTTGAGTAATCATTCTCTTAAATGCATCTTTACAATGCAGGTAAAAGGTATAGTTAGCCTTTGTTCGACGATAAACTGCAGACTATAAATAAATGCCATATATTAACATATGAAATGGCTGAGCTTAGAGCAATGACCCAGGGTCAAAATAAATGGTGCAATTCCCTCAAGACAGGGGGGTGACAACACATGACATGCATGAGCAATATCCGCTCAGAAAGATAAGTCTTAAACATGAAATGAATGAAATGAAAACACACTGACACACACATGGTGCTGGAGTCCTGATCCCACCGAGATGGAGACGCTTCCACTGAACACAGCATAGCATAGCATGCTAACTAACGTTACTCCGCTGTACTGGCGAACTTGGTCCGCTTTCTGTCCGGTCATGCCATGTCACTCGCTCACTCAGCACTAAACAACAAAACATCTAAAAATGTAGCCCATTTTAGATTTGACCGGAGGCATGAATGGCAATACGTCCAGCGACCTAAAACCATGCACACATAACGACATAACTAACAGTTAGCTTGCTAACTAGCTAAGTGAGTTTGATATGCAGAAAAACACCACTGACAGGCACTCAGTGAGCCGAGCTAACAGCTAACAGGCTAACGGCTAACAGCTAACAGGCTAACAGCTAACAGGCTAACCCCACAGCGCAGCCTCTGCCACACACCACCGAGATTGAAGAGCTCGCATTAGGTCACTGATTTCATAACAGCAGTAACACCTTCCCTTTTCACCCCCAACAGTCCACGCGTGTAGGTACTTACGATTTAAAACTTTTGGCTGTATCCTCGCCGTTAAATTCCGTTCATCAGAACCCGCTCTGACCTTCGCGGTAGTGGAACAACATTAGTGCTCGCTAACTGTGCCGCCGCCATGTTGCTCCTGTTCTCTGAGAACCAGCGCGCGGACTGTTGATCTGGCGGCGGCTCGCTCTCCTCCCCCACACACACATACACACACACATCCACTCAGTCACCTCGAGCTCGCGACAAGAAACCCGTCACATGACACCGCATTCCTTCAACAAATAATAATAATAATAATAATAATAATAATTATTATTATTATTATTATTATTATTATGAAAGCCCATTACCGCCAGTAACAAAATGACAACCCAATTGTAAGTCATCACTTTAAATAAAAAGTCGAAATTATAATTTTGACTTTTTATCTCACAATTTCGACTTTCTTTCTTTATCTCATTCTGATGACTTTTTATCTTATAATTTCGACTTTTTATGTCATAATTATTACTTAAAATGGGGTTGTTGTTTTTTTTGTTACAGGTGGGAATTGTCTTCCGTAGATGTGTGACATCTGATTGAAAGATTCACTTTTGTCGTTTTGGCAACTCATGTAGTTGCATGTCGAAACCTACTGTCTGAATCCGGTCATGAAATGATGTTCTGTTTGCCATGGTTGCTCAGTAGCTATACTATGCATACCCCAAATTGTGTAGTTTCGATCTTATGTACAAACACTGCCCACTGTGGAAAACCCTATAATTAGAGAATAGATAAAGTCGTAGTTTTTTCCATCTCGATTGGTTTTTGACCATTTCCAAACATCTGTTCAAAAAGGTTGCATTAAGTTCTCCACTGTCCCACAGCGCCGCCCACAGGCCCACATTAAAACAACATAACCAATAACCAAACCAATCAAGCTGATTACAGGAGCATTTTCTGTTATCGATTCCTCTGTTATGGTGTGATACATCGATGACAAAATTAAATTACCTTTCGACAAGTAGGTTGAACTGTCCATGGCTAAAAACAAGCAATGCTATACAATATCAAATGTAATAGGTAAAAGGTTATCACTTCCTTTCCTGTAATTTGATCTGTGCAAATCGGGTAAACATCAGTGAAGCTTAAGGCAGAGACCACAAAGGTTTCTGTAAGGGTCCACAGGACTCCACATGCTTTGGTGGTTGAATGTAATGTATGGGGGGAAAGCTGACCCTGCTGGTTCATATCTCACACCTAGTTACTTTCCAGAGAACATTTTCAAGGTCAACAATGTTACGAAAGAATCAACAACACAGCAATCCTTTCTTTAAATATGCTAAATACTGAATGTGGACTCTACAATCGTGGTCCATTTTTATCATAAAATAGGCCACTATTTCTGTATTACCTACAGTTATCACAAAAGAGAGGTTACGTCTTTTCATTCTGTTTTCTGGACTCAAAAGTAAACTAGAGCAAGGGGATGCATTTATTTGTTTACACAAATCCAACAAAACTGGAACATTCAACATGGCGTCAATGAAAGTCAACCCTGGGTGAATTCAGTGTGGGGCCCATAGTGAGGGACCATTGAACCGGCACCCACTCATTGCACTGGGAATCTTGGTTATGAACGGTACATGCCACAAGAGTTTTCCCCTCACGTAATTTAATTTTTGCAAATGTATTTATTGAAGTGTGTATGGAACCAAAACCAGACACATAGCAAAACACTTCCCAGAAATGCCGGTGGGCCTGGAACCCTTCTGCAGTCAATACAAAATACAATATGTCCTTGTTACTTTGAATTGGTTTTCACCTAGTTATATGCTGGAGATGTGAGGTTACAAAATGCCTTTGTGAATTATTTTGTTATAAATGGGGTAAGGTTGTGTTGAAAGAAATAGGAATAACTCCAAACATATGTAAATAAATGTTGCATGGGTTGAACTGAAGTTAGCAAAGCTCCATACTATAAATAACCAAACCTAAGTAAGAATTAAAAAGAAAATCCTTATCTGCAATATACAGTCTAACTTTGGAAAAAACACAGTGAGGTCATAATTCCTGAAGTCCTAAAAAACATCTGGTACCAGTTGGTTGGCATCAATTAGGCACTTTAATTTGTAATGGTTTTTTAATAAAATTATTTTTTTTAATCCTTTTTTTTTGTTTTATTTATTATGGCACAGCAGAACATGGCTGCTTAGGTCAAGGCATGCTGGACAACAGGTGACAAGCAAACAACAACAAAAATAATTAATTGTTCACACTCCGGCCCACCTGGTCCAGTCAGTCAGGTGAGAAACTGATGAAGGTGACGGAGGGTAATGTGCTGAAGAGGAGCAGGTGGACTGGGCGTGGCCAGTGAGGTGCATGGAGAAAGAGTGAGGGAGGAATAATGACAGAGCGAGGGGTTCTTTGAAGGAGGGGATACAGGCCGCATATAGAAAAGGTTCATGTGTTTTTACGAGGACTTCTCTTTCTTTACTCTTGGCGAATCGGCCCCGTTAGAGCTCACTCCGTTGACTCCGTTTGCTGTAGAAGAAGGGATGGATTAGAAACATTAGTATGTTGTATAACCTCAATTGCAGACCATGGTGGGCAAATGAAGCACTTCCTCATCAGCCAAATCTAGAAGTAGTACACGGTGTTAGGCATCTTGCTCTAGTACACCTTGCAGGTAGCCTGCAGACAGTGGGTATCGAACACGTGACATTAGGTACAATGCAATTCCTCACCTTTGTCTTTCTTTGATTTGCTCTTGGCAGGGGCGTGTTTCTTTTTCTGGGTCTGGGTCTGGGCCTGCTCCCTCCACCGGCGCAGCTGGAAGTTGATGAACTTCCACATCATGAAGGCCTGGGTGAGGCAGATGGCGGCCAGCACGGCGATTCTACCCAAACGCAAGGGAGACACAAAGCAGTCAGGCAGAGAAAGGCTTTGGGAGTAGTGCAAGCAGATGACATCATGAGCGACATGTTGACTTGAATAGTGACACACTTAAGAGACTGTGGCATGACATCAACCCCTCAAAGGTGCAACGTGTACAATGTAGCTGTGAGATTGCAGATAAGAACACTTTATATTCAAGAACCAAACCTCCACACAGATCACAACCATTGCATGCTCACACGCACACACACTAACCTAACAAGGAGCACGTTGAAGTTCCCAGAGGCCAGGTCGAAGCCTTGGTGCTCGGATGTGGCCAGTCCAAAGCCCACGGTGAGGACGGAGAGGGACAGGGTCAGCAGCCTCCCCAGCACGAACAGGACGGCCCACACTGTGAACCTGAAGCACGGGTGGAGACAGGACGGGTCATGGACATGCGTAGCACCACCCAACGCGCTGCAGCTCCCCTCCCCCAGGACGTCCAGGGAGCAGCTCTAGGATGCTTAAAGGTGTCATTGCATTGTTTTGTCATCAATGTTGCAGTGGTCTCTAGTATTAATGAATGCCTTGAGCCCGTTTTGGTGAAAAGAATGCTCTGGTGCGCCTGTTTCAGGCTGTTCTAGTTTGGTGGAGGGTGAGAACAACACGTTTTCGGCTTACTCATGAATATTCATTACATTAAAATGACTTGCATCTGATTGGCTAACAGCACTGTCCGTCACAGTGATGTTAGCAGTCGCAAACCAAGGGAGGCGAGGCCAGCTACACTGGCCTCACAAACCTACGTCACTATGTAGGGATTTTCCGATCTCTATCCCTCTATTTATTACATTGGCTAATGCATGCAATGGGGGTAGAATAACATGTTCACGTGCAGCGTGTATATGCAACTAGGAGTGACCTATGGCATCTCAAAAGGAGCAAGTAAAAACGGTTTATCAGCGAAGGACACCTTTAAGGGCGACTTCCGTCGTTGGGGTTTGAACCCACAACCTTTTGGCTCTGGGGAGTCAAACACCCTGAACCACGGGCCTACACCTGCCCCTCTATGGACGCTTTGGGGATCCATTCCACACCGAGCGACGGGCCGGGGGACTGGAGCTACTGACCCGGTCTGCCTGCTCTCGTTGCTGAAGTACACCAGGCGGGAGACGTGGAAGATCAGCTCCACAAAGTAGTGGAGCACCAGGAGAACCAGACCCAGGCGGTTCAAGCTGCGAAAACAAAGCGGGGGTTTATATGAAATCGCAGGAGGCCAGACAACACGGCTCACCAGTAACTGTTGCCCCGGGCAACCGGATTTGGGTCCCTTATCAGTGAGCTTGTGAAGTTTCAGTTCCAGTGGGTTTAAAGGAGTCGGTATAATCAACATAATAAAACACAGATAAGGTTCTGAATATTGGAAGACGTCAAAGGTCTGTAGCATTCCTAAAAACAAGATGGGAGATGGGAGCACAAGCATCCTGCGGTCCGTGGTCTTACTTGAGGACGTAGGCTCCAGCGATGTGGACCAGGTACAGAGAGATGTAGACCAGCTGGCGTGGGATATCCTCCTAAGCGGGAAACGGGACCAAAATATTGAGGACAGCACATGGAAACTCTTGCTCCAAATATGCAGAAGTGCAACAATGCAAGCACAAACATGGGTGTTGTTGGTGCAGTAAATAAGCCAGAGTGTCCAGATGTTTACAGTGAGGGACTGACGCTCAGTGTAAACAGCTACACTGGCCTCAAGCATATAAGAACATATCCAGCACTCAGGTTCACAACGTGTGTGTGTGTGTTTATTAATCCAACTGGGACACACTCACCGCCAGCGATTGCTGATCAATAAATGAGTCAACACATTGCACTACATGATGAAATATTGAAGAAATGACTTGCATCGCCCACGCATATACAACAGGGAAGTAGTCAAGACACACACACACACACAGTCACACACACACCTTCTTTGTCTTCTGGAAGTACAACTCGGGCAGCGCGTGGAGCCAGTAGCCCAACTGACAGATGTAGAAGAATTTCATCTGGAATCTAAACAACCAAAAGAGAAAATAATGTTATGTGCTTCACACAGTTATGCTAAACAGATCGTAGTAAGTGGAACAGAGATGTTTATTGTACTGGTTAACCCTGCGCTCTAATGTCTGCGTCACAATGTCTTTATGATACCAGCGCACCAGCCCAACTTCTGCTTTGTAGTTTACGGTCACTGGTGCTCATCCTAGTGTGACCTCAGGGGACGGCGAGCAGAGCGCCTGTTTCCGTTCAGAGGCTCCTGTTTGCACATGACCTACAGACCGGCAGTTGCAGTACAGACAGGCTATACATGCGTTAGCTCATGTAAATTTCCCTGTTTGCGGAACAAATAAAGGATTTATAATTCATGACGGTGCAATTTAGAAAAAAAATAATTCCGAAAAATAACAAGAAATAAATAATGAACACAGTATATTTCTTTGTTCAAAATGTGAATACACAATTGGGAGAGAACTGTGATAGAATAAACTTTACTGTAACAGCTATGTTTGCACGCCTAGCTAATCTTATCATGAAGATATAAGGTCCATAGTACACCACTAAAAGTCATTTGATAACTACTTCATAAATAAAACCCCACAATGCTGAAAACACCAAGGGATTTATACAAACCCCTGCCAATGTCAAACACAATGTATGCATACATGCATTCATTCATTCATTCATGCACGCACGCAGGCCTGCTGTACTCACGGCATTAGCAGATGGGGGTAACCCTCCCACAGGTTGACTGGGTTGGACAGGAAGTGTTCCTGATGATGAAGAGGAGGAAGAATGTCAGACCATCACTTGAACGACCGCAGACCTGAATGATCATCATCCTCAGAGAGGACCAGGGCAGGGGCGGTGGGGGGGGACCTACATGCAGCAGGATGCTGGCGCCCCAGCCGGAGGAGAACAGGTAGAACACGCCCAGTTGACCCGACTCGTTGAACTTGCTGTGCTTGGTCTTGGAGAAGTGCATCTTCCGGTTGATTTTCTGGAGGAAGAGACAGAGACGGACACGTTGGTGAATGGGGGATTGAAGCGCGTGTATTTTCGTGTATGTGTGTGTGTGTGAACACTCACATCGAGCACATACTCCTGGATGATGGCGTGCAGGATGATGGCCACAAGCATGTAGAAGAAGACCGTCGCAAGGTCTTTGATGCCATGATGGAAGTGGTTCACCGCCGTTTCCTCTGGGCCTTCTGAACACACGCACGCGCACACACACACACAAGCGGACACACACGCGTTCACATAGAATCAGGGCTCCTCATATGCCGTGGCCAAACAAAACGCAAAAAGTCAGAAGTATATTGTTTAAAGTAATGTTTAGCCTGAAAGGCTTGGGGACTATGCTGTGTAGTGTGTACTGTGTGCATCATTGATACAAGTAGCTGTTCAAATGATCAGGGTTCATTTTGAAATTTTTATTCATTATCAATTACAAAGCGTTTGCCTGTGAGCCACTAAGGTACGCTCCTCATGACTATCGGATACGGTAACAGCACACAGAGGTGCCCACAATAACAAGCAATCACCGGTGAGAGAGGGAGCCTTTAGCAGAATGATTGGCCCCGTTGGCACCCTACATTTCAGGAGTCATAATTGAAAGCATGGGAAATATCTCACTATGGTCCCTGGAACAGAGTGGAACTCCAGTGCTAAACCAATTACACCACTGCTCCCCATAACAACAGCACACAAAGGCAGAGCCGGCAAAACATCATTAGGGAAATAGTCAGAGAGTACTTCTGTAAGCACAAGCACTGCAGAAACGTTTTGGTGGTGCAGAAAATATTAATGCGTTTTCTGGTCTTCAATCTTAAAACCTTAAGTACGGACTGCAAATCGACACAAATAAATCTCCAGTGTTAGCCCTTTCCCTTGAGACGGCAGGGAGTTTAGTTTCAAACACAAGCCCAGATTCACCTGACAAGCCCACCATATGGCTTTATACACGATCCAGTGTATGCAAACAAAATGTAAAGAAGCCCAGAGATGCTTTTCTTTAAGGTCAAAAGCATTTTTCTAGAATGATTATCATACACCAAACTATGCTTTTCGTAAGAAATACTTTGTTTTACTTACCATTTGACGAGATGGTTACGTTGTACTGAACAGTAATGAACAAGACTGCAGCCTTTGAGGTGACCTGTTAAGAAAAGGGGAACTCTTTATTGCCATTACACTCAAAGCAGAACAATTTTCAAGTAAACTCCAAGTCCCATGATGCATCGCTCGAGGAAGAGCGGCGCTGCTTTTCAGTATGTATAACATTTTGAGTGACTAATCTATGGAAACCCATTCCCGCCAGTAAAAAAAAATCCAATCCTCATTGTAAATCATAATTATGAGATAAAAAAATCGAAATGATGAGATACAAAGTCGAAATAATGAAACAAAGATGATCTTTATCGCATAATGTTGACTTTTTAATCTCATAATTTCGATTTGTCATCTAATTTTCAAGACTTTTTATCTCATAATTTCCTTTTTTTTATTCTCGCGATGATACAAATCATCGCGAGAATAAAAAAAAGAAATTATGATACAAAGTATCATCGCGAGAATGAATGATATCACCGGTCGTCAAATGTCTGGTAAAAGGTTTACTGTCGGGTTAAAGGTTTAATGTCTGGTTAAAGGTTTAATGTCTGGTTTCATCTCTAGTTAAAGGTTTAATGTTGTTAAACTATCTACTGACAGCCATCTCTGAATGCCACGTAACACTTTACGCACAAAACTTAACGTGTTGCGCAATATGGAAACAAACCCTTCAAACACTTTGGCTCATTGCAATAAATATGATAGGTTTCAGCTTCCCATGGTTCCTTTAAATAACTTTTCAAACTGAAACATTAAAGGCCTATTGTACAGATTAGCAAAACCCGACCCAGCCAGATGGGAGGGAGACCAGATGTCTGCAGGAGTTGAAATACACACTTAGTCAATAAAGTATTAACGATACATTACGAACATAATAACAGAGCTTGATGTATAACTCTGATGAGTGAAGTTGGTGCAAACAATTGGTCAAACATCCATGTTAATTTCTACATACGGAAGCATCACCAGTTTCACTCTCCAGGTTCAGATTTTTGATTAAAACACAAGAGGACCTACCTCAAACATGAGTCCGAGGAGGAACACCATAGCAACACAGGAAACAATATCTGCATGGTTCTGCAGAACAAACTCATGGCTCAGCACCGGCGGATTCTTGGTGGTTTTCTTCTTGATTCCCATCTTCTCCAATGTCTCAGGCGCACTTTCACCAAACGCGCTGAGGTGGAAGAGCTCGTAGATTTGGTCCTAGAAGATCCAAAGCTCCCTTCTGGGTTTCTACCACCACCGTGCAGACAGCGGTTGGATGGCGTGTCACTCTGGTTCTGGTGGGAGGTTCCACAGGAAGACGCGCTTCGCTCTGGCGGACGACACGTTTTACGCACAGCGCGAAAAACCTGACCGATGTGACTACCGCTCCCTGGTGGTGTGGAGGAATGCACACATAGCCAAACCAGTCTACTCCTTAAAGACATTTCATGCATTTTAAAGTATTTCATAAAGATTATTGGATTTAATTAAATATGTTCTCTACATATACGCCCATTCACCCCAGAAACACAAATAAAACAACCCCATTGTAAATTATAATTATGAGATAAAAGGTCGAAATTATGAGATAAAATGTCCCAATTCTGAGATAAAAAGTCATAATAATGACATAGAAAGTAGAAATAATGAAATAATTATTATGACTTACAATGGGGATTTTATTTGTGTTTTACTGGCGGGGTTGGGCTTCCATACATATGTTTCTCATTGTTTCTCATAAAAAATAGAAAAATGCTTGACATTTACCATTTTTTAAGGACTCCAATTTGGAGTTAAGGACAGCTATACAGCAAGCTGGCATGAGGTGATAGGTTATATTTTAATCTGTGTGTTTTGAGAGTATATAATAACCAAATAATGTAATAATGTAATATCATGATCATAGATGGTTGACATAGTTCTGTGTTTCACATTGTATTTCTATGATACTGATCTATGATTGCTGTTCAAAAAACCGCAATGCAGATGATTTTTCTTTGTAGCAGATATGAATAAAATCCAATTCACAGTGGCACAGTAAATATGAGGGAGAATCCCTAATCGCAGCCATTGTGGGTGGGTGTCTGCGTGTGTGTACATGTGTTTCTGTATATGAACCTACCTGTGAACCGGAGGAGTAAGCACAGGGCGTGAACTGAACGTAAGTATGCCGACACACACACACACACGCACACACACGCACACACTGTAGATCTGTCTTAGTTTCTGTTAGCTCACCTTGGATATCTCACTGTGGTGGAGCTTGTCACATGAGATTCACTAAACGAAGGGCTGGTCGCTGAAAGGAATGGAGTAAGTATGATGGTCTATTTTGGTTGTGTTATGTCATACATTCTTACAAATAGGATAATAAAAACAATAGCACTACATATTCTTATTTCAATTCTGTGGCCACAATTGAATTGTTGTTATGCATGCCCAGGACAAATTGCCTGCTTATATTTAACTTACTAATGATTTACCTGTCATATCCTATGTGCTTTTATGTGTTATCTGTGTCCAATCAAGGTGTCTCCCAATGGAATTGAATTAATGAATACAAGAAACATCTCCTGCTACTGCAATCACTGACAGACTGAAAACCAGAAACAGTTTCTGTAGTTTGACGTGTGGTTTCGTGTGTCTGTGGGGTGATGAGTGCCGCACAGGCTAATCAGCTCACTGATAGGGTGATTACACAGTACACAGACACACATTCAAGTAGACCAACAGCTTGATACTATCTTTTAAAGTTTAACTAGTGATTTGCTGATGTGTTTATTATGTAAGCTACTGTGTGTCATTTCTCTTATTGTTCTGTTTTCATAACAGGTGGACCAGAAATGGCCTTTGAACTCATCCTAGATTACACCTGAACCTGAAACTGGCAATATTTATCAAACAATACGAAATCCTTTTCGGATCAGACTCACTATGACAGCGGATTACTATGAGCCAGTGGACATATCATATCATCCTCAGCAGAACTCTCCACCTAGCACGAGTGCTAGCAACCAGGCGGAGGTGCAAACGCTCCCGCCAGAGATCAGGTACTCTAAGCAGCGATGGTTCTGGACCATCGTCTCGCTGCTCCTGTATATCCTTGACATCGTGACGGACGTCGGACTGGTGCTCAAGTACGTCCGGGACCGGCACTTCCTCTGGGCGGGGCTCACTCTGGGCTTTGTGTTGGTGGGGCTCGTGGTGACCCAGGTGTTCAGCTACGCCTGGTATGTAGACGACATGAACAATGACCTCTTGAACCCGGAAACGAAGCCTGTGAAGTCTGCGAGGGCTGGCGTCCGCCTCGTGTTTCTCCACGTGCTGGGCATGGGCATCTTCACCAGGTGAGCCCTGTTGTCACCAAACACAACACGACGCTCTGGTGTCGTGGGGGAATCTCTGCCTTGGAAATGGGTTGTTCCGTGTCCATGACAATGAAGACTATGTGAAATATGCTGCTGGTGCGCTTGCATGGCGGGAAGCTGGAATGGCCATTAGCCAGGGCGAGGGCAGCAACCGGATGGACTGCTTTAGAGAGAGACGCTCCAGGCTGATTGATGCTGGTGTGGTCTCCTGTCTCCACAGGTACCTCCAGCTGCTGAAGGCCGGGCAGAAGGAGCTGTGGCCCGCCGCCTCCGCCCACTCCGTGGAGGAGAAGAGAGTGGTTCACCACAGGCTCTTTTGTTTGGCCACTGACCTGAGCATGCTCAAACTGTTTGAGGCCTTCCTGGAGAGCGTCCCCCAGCTCCTCCTCCAGATCTGCCTCCTCCTCGACCATGGCGAGCGCTCGCTCGTGCAGTGTAGGTGGTGCAGACACCGACGCACACACACACACACACACACACACACACACACACACACACACACACACACACACACACACACACACACACA
>JAOTIX010000091.1:10154792-10165247 GCA_027123715.1 Gaidropsarus macrophthalmus | reverse complement strand
CGCCACCCCCCGACCGAGAGCGAGACAGAGAGAGAGAGAGAGAGAGAGAGACCGCGAGAGAGAGAGACAGAGAGAGAGAGAGAGAGAGAGAGAGAGAGAGAGAGAGAAACTGAATCTCTCCAATACTGTTAGGAGGAGGATCACCATTACCTATCAAATATCAAACAATACCTTCAGTAAACACTCCCTCGTTATCTGACCAAACAGACCAGCCAAGTGCCCTCTTTTGCTACTCTATTGTTTAAAGGGCGTTGTGTGGGGCTTGAAGCTGCTGTCGCACAAAACATTTACAGCAGTCTCCTGTCCTGTTGAAACAACACCATCATGTCAGGTGTTGTTTATATAACCTTACTTCCCTTCTTAAGGTGCTAATTTAGTTCAACACAAAATCGACTGGGAGTGCAAAGATGAAGTCACGGTTCACTGTGTTGACACTGGGAGAAAGGTCCTCATGGACACTTATTTGACGCTAAATAGATGGACAAGTTGTGCATACACTTGCAACCTATGGGGAAATTATTATTCTGCCTACTTTGTGTTATGTAATGATATTGCCCATCTTGCAACTTGCAAGATGGGCAATATTCTTTATTTAACAAAGAGGATTCTGGGAGTTGATGTGCTGTGTGGATCGCCTCATCGTCTGGAAATGATGAATACTAAGCATTATACAGGCCATTTCCTTGTTCGGGGACCAACAGTTCTACTCTGTCAACAACCAGAGAGGTTGAAGGGTTAATTTGAGAAACAAGTAATTAGTTAATGATATCATAACATAACCCAAAATAGGCAGAAAAATCTTTTCCCCACATGGCACTGAATTATGGCAAAAAACACAAATAGCATGACGCTGATGACAGATAACAGAATGATGAAATCAATGAATGAATTCCCTTATTTTTAACCAAGTATACCAGGGGCTGCTCTCCTGCCATTAATTACTCGTGTTTCATTCATAAAGCACTTTTTGCAATTGGCCCAGCTGTCTCACATTAAGCACGGCGTGTCTGCTATTTGAAATCCGACTTTAACCCGTCCGATTGCACAATTTTGTAAGCCCGGATAAAACGTACATGTTGATGTACATGTTGGAAGAATCAGTTTTACGTTAAGGTCCTGAGTACACTTTGCGCTAATGGGGTGTTAGCATGACGGAAAGGGGTTTTGAGAATACCTGACAACCCTTTTTGTGATGAAACCCGACCACGACGATGTGCAGCACGGGTAACTTGACGTCCTCTTTGCCCTGCGACTCCATGGCCGCGTTATTGCCCAGCCGAGCGCAATTTTTTTCACAAGAATATGATATGTAAACAGAGTACAAGGGTACTACTTTTCCTCGCCGAGCTCCGCGCAATCACACAATCAACAACACGACGCAAAAGCCGTTTATTTTCTCTTCCGCAGGTCCGTCGTCCGTCGGAGGATGACGTCATGAACGACCGAATCGGGGACCCACACAAACCGTGCCGTCACGTGACGGATTTATGACTATAAATCAATACATGTAACGCAGTCTTATTTGGGTTGATTTTAATTGATAATATCAGCATTATATCGATAATCGATTATATCAGCAGTAGTATGCATTTGACCACAATGTCTTCAAAACAGAAGCTGTGAACTGTTGTTCGACAATTGACTAGTTCGTCTGATGGTCGACGATCTTCTTTCCATTGGTTTTGACTCTCCTTTCAATTCATGAAACATGGCGGCAACACCAGCAACAAACCCTTCACAATTGCTCCCACTTGGTTTGTAAAACGCTAGCATAACTTTTTTTGCGACGCAAGTGTTTATATATGAATGTCTACTTTTGTGTTACATGAGTGGGTGCTTAAGCTCGCTAGCTGTCGGCTGGCACTCATTCCCCTCGCCCGGACGGTCAGCCATGCACTATTTAGCATTAAATGCACATGCCGCCATGGGATGAAAGTGCATCTTTAACCCTAATATGTCTTGAGACCTCTCCCAGACATTTAATAACAATATCACCAATTGCTGCATATGATGGAATTGTCCCACACGTCCAAACGAGCACATGTCTAATCGAGTAAACGAATAATCATAACGTTACTGTATCTTCTTACAGAGCTAGTGGACAAATGCATTGGTTCAAGAATACACATTGTGATGAAGACCGACAAAGAGATTGTTGGCACGTTGCTGGGGTTCGACGACTTTGTCAGTATCCTTTACTAAAAAGTGTGTATGTTTGTTTGTGTGTGGCTCAGTGTCTAGGATGTATATGCTGTGAATGTTGGTAATTTTACCATGCTTTCTCTCATGTATTGGCTCTTAACGTGTTGTTCAGACATGGTATTGGAGGACGTGACGGAGTTGTACGTGATCTTTTTGTTTACCTTACAGTTTTTATAAGTCAACTTTCCATTTGATTTAGTGTATGAACATTTTTGTTGGTTTCTCTGCAATACAGTGAAATCACACCCGAGGGAAGGAGGATAACCAAATTGGACCAGATCCTTCTTAACGGCAACAACATCACAATGGTATGCTAATAAGCTGTTATTCTTTTGGAATTCCCCGATCCAAAGATTAAATTGTTGTGGATGTAAATAATTGTTCCATGTGTTTTCAGCTAATACCTGGTGGAGAAGGACCTGAAGTATGAAAGTCTTCACTCCGAAAGACCTGTTTGGCATCAGCGTTATTAATGATTTTTACGTTTTACATTCATGGTTGAAGAAAAAGTTTGGTTGTCTTTGTTGGAAATGAATGTTTTAAATGACCAACATTTAGCTTCAATTTATATTGAGCACTTTTTGTTATAAATAAATTGCAAACAAAATACATTTGAAAGGTCTAATATTTGACTTTGCTTGAAATTGGTCTGGCTGGGAGATTTATTAATGAATCTAACTGAACAGCCCAATAAAGCTGTTATCTGTAATCAAAGTGCTTCTATTAGAGCTGGCTGTGACCCCTTTTACAGCCTTATATTTTGAGTGCAGATGTATTTGAATTCAAAAAGGTACAATTGGCTCAGGTTATTCATTCACTGTATGGAAATCACGGAGGCTGAAATATTGAACCTTGATCACTAAGAGTGTCGGATCAACCACATTTTTTATTTTACTATTTCACATGGCAGAAGAAATTTTTTTTTTTTATTACAACACACTGAATGGATTTATTGGTAAAAAACATTTTTTTTTGGGAAACATAACTTTGTATGGCAGAACCAGTAGTAAATGCTGTTCTTAGTGTGGGTATGGTCATGTTGAGTCGCGAATGAAGGAGTTTAATTAACATTTGTAGTACCACCGCCATAGCACACCCTTTCCGCCATTTTAATACATGGAAGTTATCTCCTCTCCTTTGGGATTGGTCACCTTTTCTGCATTCTTGCTGATGATGTCATAAAGCTCAGCCTATAGGAGCAAAACAAATAAAGGTAAAGAAATGCCACTTGTTCAGGGTATCAGCAGTACTGTTGGTGGTGACAAACTTACGTAGAAACCACGGATGTCCAGAATGGTCACTCTGATCTCGGCGTAGATGGCCTCATCCTTGTCATGGACTAGAGAGCGATAGTCCATCTGCAAGGGAACAGTGACATGCTTAGAACAGTGACTTGACAAACTTGCATTCTTGGACACATGTAGATTCACTCACCACATGGGTTTCCTTCGAGGCTTTGGCCACCGCATCTCCTCTCTCTGAGAAGTACCTAGAGCGTGATCGATTACCAATTACTTATCAAGCCATTTAAATATGTTTAGATTTTATTTTATAAACCATATATTAGCCCACAAACATCCCGATTTTATAAAAATGTCAGGACATTAAGAGCAAAGAGAAATGTATCTTTCAAATTCAATCTTACTTGTTTATGTTGGTCTGGAATGTGTCTACCTTGGTCTTGACTGCCGTTAGTCTTTCCAAGATTTTCTCCTGTGGTGATAATGGAAGTTCACCATTGAGGATCACCATAGACATTTGACAGTTCACCGCCATTCATAAAGAGTTTGTGTGTCTGGTTACCTGGATGGCCACCCCAAAGTCATTTCCATCTTCTATTTTTGGGATAAGGTGCTGAATCCAGCACGAAACCTATATTGTGACACAGTAGGGACACCCTGTCAAGACGTGACTTTGACATGTTCTGTCTGAGCCATTTTCATCATGTTCTATTCGCCTCGCATTGACGTGTTTACATTTGCAAGATAGGGCCCAGACAATGCAACAACTGCAAGTTTTTAACAAATACTGAAGAAAAGCTCAAATCTTGGAGCAGTGGGTCATAAAACCTTAGCGTAGCATAGCTTACTGTGATGATCGTCTCCCTGAGCGACACGATCTCTGGCTTCAGTCTGTCCAGCAGCAGGATGATCTTCTCATTCCCCTTGATGAAACCACACTTTGGTGCTACCAATCAGAAGAGCACAATCACTTGAATCAATTGTCACAAAATTATTTAAAAAGATAAGGTTAGGTAAGCTTATTGAAGAAGGGGAAATAATACCTTTCTTCTTCTTCTTTTTCTCATCCTCTGTGTCAGTCTCCATTTCCTGGGGAAATTGAATTTATGTTTCAGGAGAGCTACGGGAGGAGACTAATACACTGGGACTCATGGACTAATCTAACCGACTAGTCGGCCTGTTCATAAAACCCAGACAACACTTACTACGGACAAACCTGTTATTGGGTAGCTCAATTAGTAAACCATCACACACTCATTGCATGCGTTAAGGGTTAAGCTGTCTGAGTTGCTCAACTGGTTTAGCACTAGCGTGTCACATCTGTGTGTTGAACTGGGTGGGGCATCAGGACAAAAGTTGGTGTCAATCACCATTAGACATATATACATAAGTATAGCGGGCAGCAATTACAATGAAGTATATGAGGTAGATCGGGCTGGCTGGGCAGCGAGGCCTACCAAAGTATTTTTGTAATATATATTTGAATGCATGCTGAAATGCAAGACAGATGCAGGTCATTTTCGGGTCTCATAAGACAGCCTACCTCTTCCTCTGGGGTCGGAGGGTCAGGGATGGGGATGTCCAGGGGAGCATGAATTGATTGCATGTCTGTGATGCTGAGCACATCTTCCTGGAAATAGCAAATGAAAGCAAACAGGATAATGTTTACAATGTTTACTTATTAGTATTATAGAGGATAAGCTGATGGAATTATTGATTACCTTAAGGAGGCTGTCTAGCTGCACAATCTTCATTGGGATATGGTTGCAAAATAGATGTTCTGCCTGTGGAAAGAAGAAACACACATTGGTAATTCAGAACACAATACTAGATCTATATGCAAAACAAACAGACACAAAGATTGTCTGAGACATACCTCCGTATTAAGGGATTGGCGAAAGGTGTCAATCTATGGGAAAGACAAACAAGTTACACAGAAATAACGATGACATGGCAATCCTATTGACGTCCAACAAATCCTTCCAAGAGTTGCTTTCGTTTCGTCAGGTGTACGGTGCATGCATACGGTACTTTTCGTTGCGCTTTAGAGTATGATATACATTTCTTTTAACCTTATTTGTCCAGATAAAAACATTAAGAACGGTTTCATATTTGCACGTACGCATTATAATGTAAATATTGGCATCTTATAACATCGTCATACGATCACTAAGTTGTCCGAAACTACGGAGGCGCATTGTTCTTAAATGTTCAAAATAAACCCTCTTACCTTTACGACGTTGGCCTTTGATACTTTTAGAACGACCGCTTTTGACATGATTGCGTATCTTTGTAGCTTAATTTACAGCAATTGAAAATGTACAAGACGGTCAAGACGGTAGAACACAACGAGTCACTGTCGAAGTTGCTCTATTTCCTCGTTTGTGTTTTACTTTCGGTTTCTTTCAGCGGAAGTACATGCTGCCCCCAGAGGACACTCTGGGGGCAGCTACTATGCATTCAAACTTCACACTGATTATTTTGATAAAGTTTTTATACTCTGATTTTCACCCGTTTTTTGTCATACGTGTAGCTATGACAAAGGACACATGGTTCGCCATAGACGTATGACGAAAAACGTGTGAAAATCAGTGGTATTCAGTGAGGTATGATGAATTAAATGCGCTGACAGTTCATTGCTCCATCCAAACGCATTAGTGAGTGGAGTGGATCACCACTCCAAGATGGCCGCCGCATTTCTCGTGTCCCTTCAGCAACCGCAGGCAATATTGTTGCGTAACTAACCAAATATAGTAATAGTATTTTCTGATATAACTAAATAAAAAGCAAATTAACAGTTTCTGTCGCTTTTTTATTTATTTTTTTGATTTTTTATTTGTGTTATTTATTTAGTTGTTTTTTTGTGGGGGGGTTTTGTGTGCGATTCATATTTGCCACATTTTCCAGAATTGTATAGTAGAAATAAAATTGTAAGTAAAATTGTCAATATGGTCCTGCATTGTCTCCGAACCTATAGAGTAAAATCAGATCATTGTTTGTGTTCTTGTGAGTACAACAATATTATATGATCATATAATGCTACATTGTAAATGTAGTTTTCAATCTTTACAATTTTACTTCAGTAAAAAGCTTCAGTGGATATACTTCAACGTCTACAGAAGTATTTCTAAACCCCATTGTCTACACTAGGGTACTATACTTGAGTAATGTGAATACGTTTTGACACCTCTGTGAATGAACCAAGCACAGCATCCATTTAGAACAGTTTATTCTGCATCATGTTGAACAACAAAGTGTCTGTAAATGATACAGAAATCAGCACCTTTATTTGTAATAAGGAGACATATGATCCTGGGTTTAAATTGGGAAAGAATGTGTTGCCAGTTCTAATAGAGAAGCTGATCAGAGTTTTTCTAAAGGCAAAACCGGTTGGGTAGATATCACACACTCAGTGGATACCTCCCATATTCCTTCCAACCAAGCAGTATATCAACAATATTCTGCTGTAGATGTGATTATGATGCAATGAGTGTTTGCCAGTTTTTCTAAATCCCTTACATCTACGGTGATCGCTCCCAGCTGTTGTAATGACTAGATTGGATATCATTAAAAATCTGATCAAGAACATTAATCAATATTCGGCGAACAATCTTAATTTCTCCTTTCAGAGCACACGGCCTGGTACATAATTAAATCGAACGTCTTAAATAACAGGAAAATAAAACGTACAAAAAAAATCTTATCCCAAAATATTCCCAAACCTACATAAAAACCTTGAAGCAGCCGAGAAAAAAAAAAACGATAGAGGACACATTTTTAGGGTGAAGTCTGAACAGGAAATCTGGGTTTCAGTAAAACTAATGCAATACATTACATCGTTAGTCTAACGAGGGGAAAGGGACCCTGGAATCAAAGCCCAGGAGCTTCTGCTCCAAGAGCACCAGACATGACCCAACATAGCCATGTTTCATGGGAGTACGATCATTGGAACATCACTGCGGGTGGGGGGGTAAGAAATGCCCGTACACCATAAGAGGAATGTTCAGGAAAGGGGAACAGATCAACTGATTGGACATCACAGACAAGGCAGTTTGCTGATTCATCTCTAGTAGCTCCTTAGAAACATTAAAGCCACAGCGACTCAAAATGAATACGTTTACCCTGACAACATCTGAAACCCCTTGTTTCAGATTTCTAAATACAAAGGCTCACGTCTATGACATAAATGACATAACATGTTCCCAAGATTTTTTTTTTGTTATTATTATTTTTTTTTTTATTGACCTTTTTAAATGATGAATATGGAATATCGTCATGCATCGTGGTCTGTACAGAGACTCAAGGCACAGCAGATCGTTGGTGTCTGTAGGCTGGGTTTACACAACACACAGCAAACAAAAACAAATACACACGGTCCACATCTGGGGTCTGCACCGCTGGAACCCACGAGGAGGTACTACCAGCAACAATTACAGAACCTTCACCTGCGTCGGTTCACAAGGGGGGGGACGGGGGACGGGGGGACTGATGTGTCACTTTCCTGTAGTTTGATCTGACGGCATCAGCTGTGCCTAAAGCTGTGCCTAAATGTGCCCCAACTACTTAGCCAATCAAACAGGAGATGGTGGTCTGTGGTTCTGGGGGTCTAAACCTTGAGACCACAGGAGTGGGAGGAGCTTAGGAGACGCAGGCCGCGGGTGGAACCGTAGCAAGGAGGACAGGACACACCAGAGGAAGGAGGGCACCCTACACGGATGACAATCAGAGGATCCATGTCGAATCACTTTTTGGCTCAGTCATAGGGTGGTGGCGACCCGTCGTTTGTTTTCCGGAGGTCTGGGCCCCTTCCCCTGTTTTTACAGCACCTAGGGCCACGAGAGGGGCCCCCCGTTCAGCAGCTCCTGACGATTGGCTTGACCCGGCGTCCAGGGGCAGGTGGTGGGTCAGCCTTTTGGAACAGTGGACCAGCACCACCAATGGGGGGGGGGGGGGGGTTGCTTGGTGGTGAGGGGCGGGTTCGGGTGAAACCGTTTGAATGTGGGCGGGGCTGATCCACTGATGAACTCCACATTCCTTCCTTTATCATTATAATTATCAATCAAATCGTCATTACAAAAAAAGCCCACAACAGAAAACACAGACATACTGATGGTGGTCTCCACAGACCTGATGTCCTGGGTCTGTGCAGCACAGAGCTACAGACAGACCCGGTTGGGGTAGCTGGTGGTTTGGTTTGGTCCCTGAAGCTTTGGGAGGTCATTGAAAGCATCCCGGCAGTAGAAAAGTGTGTCCGTCGGACCGGTTTAGTGATTGGGTCCGTCGTGAGGCTGAGGAAGAATTCGGGACTTCTAACCTCTCCCACGATGAAGGAAGAATGTAGGTTGAGAAGACGGTAAAAAAAGGGAAGTAGTAAAACAAAAAAAAAGTTGCCTGCCATGGCAACAGTGAGAAGAGTTGAGTTTCCGGGTAAGATCCAAAAAAATCCCAGAATTCCTGAAACTTTGACTGAGTTGGTTGGTTGAGTTTTGCGGTTTCCTGAAGTGACCGTTTGCTTGTGACTGCCAGTGTGTGTGGGAGTGTGTGAATGTGTGTTTGCGTGTGTGTGTGTGTGTGTGTGTAAGGCCTTTGTGTAATTGACTTGCAGGAGGTAGAATCGCTAAGCCATCTCCAGCTCCCGTTCGATTCCCACATACTTCAGGGCGTCTGCCTGGCTGTACCTGGAGACCGAGAAAGAGGCAGGCGTTAGCTGCAGAAACAGCGAGAAGGTTCTCAGATACTGCTGTTTTATATGGCAATGGTTTCAAAGTGTTCTGCCAATATGAGGAGCAACATTCACACTGGCAAATTGTCCACAGACACAAGATGGATGTGATGATCTCAACCAGCCTGTTGGAAAACCTCAGTCGTGATGTCACCCGTGAGGAACATATCAAATATATTGAATACAAAATATACAAAAATATATTGAACATGACCAAAGGAGCCCAAACGAGAGCCCAAACCGCCCTCCAGTCGGTTCACCACCCGCAGGAGGGTCCAGAAGGGGACGGTGCTGTGTGATTTGGGTGGCAGTCGTTGGCGGGGGCCCCGGCGACTCAATCCCCGGACGGTGACTCTAGCCATGGGAACATGCCGGGACGCCTCCCTCGGGAGGTGTTCCTGGCCTGTCCCGCCGGGGGGAGACCCACAGGAGGACCCAGGACACGCTGGAGCGACTATGTCACCCAGCTGGCCTGGGAACGCCTTGGGATCCTCCCAGAAGAGCTGGAGGAAGTGTCCGGGGAGAGGGAAGTCTGGGTGTCCCTGCTCAGGCTGCTGCCCCCGGGACCCAGCCCCGGATAAGCGGAAGCCAATGGATGGATGACCAAAGGAAGTCCAATTAACTTGCTAGCTTGTTGGTCATAAGCTGGTTAACCATGCTGTCAGGGGAGCGGGCTACAGGAGACCGGGGGGGTTCCGAACAGACCTGTAGTCAAAGAACAGCTCCTCTCCAGTCTGGATGGCCCTCTTGGCGAAGATGCCTATCCTGTGGTCTCCGTTCACCATCATCACTACGGGGGGGGGAAGGCAACGTCAGCAAAACGTAGTCACGACGCCGCGGTCAACCTCCCGCTAGGACACGCCTACTACGCTCAACAGAACCCTTGCTCTGGCGCTCACATGGTTTCAATGAAGAGCGGGTAGCTCTTCAGACGCGGTTCAATCACTCTTATACCAAATCCGCAATTTGTATAGGTAATGATATGGTTTCGAGTTCAATTTGGAATTAATTTGCACGAGTGTTTTCCAAGAGCTCAAATAGCACAAGCCCGTAGGGCTTTGGAAAACTCACAAGTGTAAATTCATTCCAAATTGAACGAGAAAACCATGATTACTTATTAATAATAAATTAATAATATATTAATAATATAATAAAAATGTACAAACAATGACATAAAGGATCACATGACAAGATAATTTATTCAGTGCAAATTACTTTTTTAATTTGCACTGCAGTGCAAATGACTTTTTCCTGCCGTGTTAGTGATTAACATCGCTGCTCTCAGCCAAT
>JAOTIX010000091.1:10083800-10095769 GCA_027123715.1 Gaidropsarus macrophthalmus | reverse complement strand
GTACGCCTGCGCCTGCTGCGGGAAGGGTCTGGCCAAGGCCCAGGCGGCGAGTCGGAGCAAAGGGGCGGCGCGGTCCTACCGCGACGAGACCGGGGACTCGGAGGACGAGTGCCGCTACACCAGGAGCCAGCCCGAGCGGGCGGCCCCGAGGAAAGCGGCGGCCAGGAAGACGGAGGCGGCCCCCCCGCGACACGCCTCGAAGCACCCCCCCCACAAACGGGTCCAGTGCGCGGAGGGGTCGAGCACGGCCGACCGCGAGGAGGCACGGGAGCAGCGCGCCGAGGAGGAGGAGGAGGACGCCGACGGAGAGATGGGGGAAATGACAGGAAGTGATCTGCAGTACCCAACATGTCAGGGCGAGTTTCATTGCTTGTTCTTCGTAAAATCTTCTTGTTTCGGGCAAGATTAACACCAGAACGTCCCAAGTCCCCATTAGCAAATGTTGTTTTTTTACTTTCCACGTAAAGATCAGTTGTGTAAGCAAGACCAGAGCATCGGTAGATGGGCAGAAGAATCGCAGCCCAGAAGAAGACCACAAGGCCAGCTTCATAAACCAGGTCACAGCTCCGCTCTCTAGCCCCTCAACCCATACTGGCCTACCTTCCAATCTGTTCTCCTGTTCACCACTGTTGCATTTTCATTTCTTGTTTTGTTTGTCTTAAATCAGATATGTATAGAAAAGTCCCCATCAAGCCCATGTCTTGTCAGCGGACCAGAGATGAGGAGGAGAAAACTGAAGAGCAGCCATCAAGATCCCGCTGGGAACGAGGTCATCGGAGCAGACTTAAGGCTGCTGCTGTTGTGATGAAATGATTGATCCTTTTTCAGAATGACCACATTTTCGTGTCTTTTCAGGTTCTGGCAAAGGAGAACCTAGATGTTGAGTTTCCGAGATTGACATTTTGGAATGGTAAATTGAAACATGACATTTGAATTGCAGCATGTTGAAATGCAACGCCCTCATGTGTTCCTAACCTAAGCCAAATATTCCTTATTTGTTAAACGGATAGAAATCCATGGCGGGGCTGTTCCTGGACAAGCAAGACCCCAAACCCTGGATTTGAGCACATGGTGAAATGCACTGCACACAATAAAGTGTCTTGTTTTTCTTTGACACAAATAAAATATGGGTAGTTTGATCGCAGAAAAGGTGCACTGACACAACCAGATGTAACGCACTGCCACCACGTTCGATGCCTTCACACACTGGGGATGGTTCTGAATGCTTGTGATCTGTTAATTGCCTGTCTAATAAATTAAAGGACATTACTTCCAATGCAATCCATGTATTCAAGCTACTCTTGATGCTTTTGTTTTTCCTTGTCCTGTCTCGATAACATGAGACCGAGATGAATGAATAATGAATCCGAATAAGACCGATATAAGGTCTGATCCTCCTTGTTGATGTAAGCAATTTCATAGAACCTGAGTTGGTGTGTACGAGTGCTGAATGACCAAGTAAATTCTGTTCTCCGAGCCCCAGTTTGGGGGGGGAATCACAGTTGGAATCCGCCTTGTAAGTTCCCAAGTATATCTTCGTCTAAACTACTAATTAGTGTTTGGGATGGAGATGGCACAGTTGGGAGTTGTTAAAGCGTTCGATAGGACGTCCTCCATCTTGAGTGTAAATTACAGTGTCCCAATTTGGCAGGGGACGCATAAGCGGAGTGACTGTAATTGTGAGAATCATTATTTTTTTGGAGGGAAGGACTTTTCCGAGCGCTTAGATTCAAAGGATAATGAGTTTGAGTTCTGCAGAGCTGCCAGTAGGTGGGCTAACTTTGAACCAATAAGCTTCCTGCATCACAAAACCTATTATTCTCCTGTCAGAGCAAGTCCATTTTAATCGCTGATCCCAATTTTCTGTCTTGATTCCTCCCACCACCCCACACACACACACCACTGCCACCATCTCACCTCCTTCAAGTGAGCTGGAGAAGAAAACGTTGTGGGGGGAGGACTTGGCAAAGCAATATGACACTTGGCTCTGAGGGCTGCCAATAAAGACTGATTGGGCTATCATCACCTGGAGCCACGATTGATCCAATCAGAGTGTTGCATTCGGCATACATGTGACAAGAGTCCAATCATCTTGTTGTCTATTTAAAGCGTATCAGGGCTCAGGTGCTTGTTTGTCCGTACCGTAATCTTTTGCATGTATGTGCTACTCTCAACCAACTGCATGTTTAAGTTTTATCCACTGTGATGCAATCGCTTAAAGAAATTGAAGTGTCATGGCAATAACCGTTGAAGTTATTTGGTGCTGGGGTTATGCGATGACTCATGACCATTGTTCTCTGCCTTTCTAGGTTTTCTACAGATGGAGTCCTCTGCAGCCATGTCGCAGCGCACGTTTGGCCTCCGACCGCAAGGTATAAATGTGTCCCATGATGCACCTCCGCAGCCCCAGGGGCCCCCTCAGCCTGCCCAAGGGCCGTATGGGTCGCCGGGCCCCGGCCAGCAACACCAGCTGCCCCCTCAACCCCAGAAACCTTACTTCTACGTCCAGCCCTCCCAGTCCTACGGCCAGCCCTCCCAGTCCTACGGCCAGCCCTCCCAGTCCTACGGCCAGCCCTCCCAGTCCTACGTGCCCATGCAGAATATGCAATGGCATATGCCCGTCTCCTACAATCCTTACTACGGATACGCAGGGTTAAGTAAGTGGATGTTATTATGCTTTGGAGTCCTTGTCTTAACGTTTTTCAATTAAAATCATGTGTTGATGCAATGATGATATTAATGATGCATAAGTTGCCTTTTCACAACTGCGTTAAAGACTGGTCATCATAAATTGCACTTGAGTTATTCTGGAGAAAACTTTGAATGAATAACTGTTCACATTTTTGTACTTCCGTTGTAAAGATTACTCCATGCCAGCAATGAACCCGTATGCCATGAACGCATACGGGGATCCACCGGGCTACGTCGTGCCTCAAACCAACCTCCATCTGATGGACTACAGGCGCATGCTGAACCCCCAGCACTACCAGACCTTGGCCTATCACTCACACAGGTTCCACTACCAGCACAATTCCGCCGGGAGAGAAATGATCAGCTCTGAAGTGCAGACCGAGCCGCTAACCGCGTTCCAAAGGTCCAGCGCTTCAGCCTCTGCCTGCGGTAGAAGTAGTGGTGGTGGTGGGGTTGAGGCCCACAATGGCTTCCCTCATGGCAGCCAAAACTGCGCACAGGTGAATGACCATGGGCCTGCTCACCTTCTACCCCAAGCCCAGCCTGTGAAGACCGGTGATGGGTTGGCGGAGCTCAAGAAGACGGCCCTCTCGCGTACTGATAAGGCTCCCCAGAAGAGAAGCTTTGTGATCCAGACGGAGGAAGTGAGGATTGAGTGCTGCAGCACCGCGGTGGGCCTGGAGGTTCTCCGCTCCCCTGAGACCCAGGTGATGGCGTTGGCTCACTGCTACACGGCCCAGGAGCTGGCCCACTGCAGCTCCGTTATCGCCCAGAGTGACACGTTGCAGGAGGCGGTCGCCACAAGCGCTCCCGAAGAGCAGAGCGACTGCGACCCCAGCGCCACTCCTGGTGTGTTGACGGTTGACACGGCTTCCTCTAGAACCGACGGGGTCCACATGCCCTTTGACCTGGAAGCGCTCCAAAGCATGGAGACGGCCGTGTGGTCGGTGGAAGAGACGCGTCTTTCCTCCCCTGATTGGTTGACGCAAAACACTTTGCTGGATTCCCACATGGGAACGCCGTTTGCAGAAGTCGAGGCTTCCTGCGCGGAGGACCTGATGGACGTTCCCGCCGACACGTTTCCAACGGAACAGGTGGTGCCCACCTTTGAGATGCGGGAATCTGAAGAAGAGCTCCTGATTGAGCTAGGCGATGCTGCTGTGGCTGCCTCAGCCCCTCTGTCAGATGGCCCTGCCTTAGCAGATGTCTGTGACGTGGAGGGGACTTCAGTGGCCTCGTTGGGTCACACCACCGGTATTTCAGAGTTGGCGGCTGGTCCCCCGAGTACAGCTGACTCAATTAGGCTTGAGTTGGAGCTGGAAGTCCGAAGTCCCCAAGAGGCATTGCTCGAGTCCCTCCCAGCCTACCTCCCGTCTACCGCCTGGCCGACTGACGTTAGCGATGAGCCGTGCCGCAGAGAAGTTCCGCAGACCCCGGAGAAACCCAGCAAGTCCCAGAGCGCTCTCACCTCGGCAGCACCCACCAGGGCACCGAAGCTCAACCTGCAGTCAGAGGAGCCTTGCGCTGTTCAAAGGCCCAAGGCGGAACACCTTCTTCACAAGAACAAACCCCACGTTGACAGGCATAGCGTGTCGGACCACGAATGCTGCCCCCGGCGAAAGCTGAATGAGAACTCATTCCCAGCTCGGCGCCCCAAGGCGGAGCGCCTCTGCAACAGATGCCTCGCCAATCGCAGCAGCTGCCCCCCGGTCAGCGCAGGACCGGAAGGCACCTTCAAAAGGAAATGCCCCAACCCCCTTCAGCCGTGGCTCCAGCACTGCGTCCTGCCAACGTGCTGCTCCTGCAAGGTGCTCGCCAAGAAGAGGCTGATGCGGCGCGATGCCAGATCCGACGTCTGCAGACCCAGCAGCCACGACGCCAGCGGGGGCGAGACGTCGGAGAACGGTTCCTGTCGAACAGCGCCGAGATGGTGGGGACCCGAGGACCAGAAGAGGAGACACCAGGTGTCCAGGGATCCAGCGGGGAAGTGCCCGGCGTCGCTGTACCCAAAGCTCAGGGAGAAGAACTGCGCATGCGAGGAGCGCTGCAGGGTTCCTGGGTGGGAGTGGCTTCGCAGGCATCCCCGTGGAAACGCCACGCAGGACATGGATGAGGAAAACGTTGCGGTGCCCGTACGCTTCCATGACAAATGGGGAAGCATTGAAAAAAGGAGCAACGGATATAAATGGAAAAATGGTGGGTGAATTTATTCTACAATGTGATGGTGAAGATTAATTACAATGTTTAATTGCGTGTTCTTCCCCGCAGAGAAATCATTCACATCGACGATGTTAAATCACAACATGACTGGCAAGGATGCAGTCATATCACAGCACTTGAATGTTAAAAAAAATGCACAGCCACCCTCACAAGGTATACTTTACTCATCCAAAACCTATTGGGGGATGACAGATTTGTGATCTTAATTTCTGCTTTGGATCGAAACTATTATTGATTAATATTTATTCTTCCCAGGAAATCACAGAAAAGACACAAGATGCTGATTTTGAAGAGCACTTTTGTAAAACAAATGCACTTTTATGTACACGACTTTTGCTCTTAACTCACAATGTTCACTATTTATCGAACACTATTTAAATAAACATCGTTACAAAAGCTGCTGTTGGTTTAGTTGAAATGGCCCGTGTTGTGTTGTGGCAGGGCTTCTCCTGAAGGAGGTGCTATTACCCCATACAATTTCGCGGTATTATTTCGCAACCACTTTCTCTGTGTGGTTCCCTTGGACTGGTATTGAATGTGTGATCACCGGTACTGGTATTGAATGTGTGATCACCGTAAATCTATAAAGGAACACCCATTATTTACGTATGTAGAAAACTAATGTGCAATGCATTTTCAGAAGCCATATTTTTGCTGTTTGTTGTAGCTGCCTTTCCCTGCCAATTGTTTCTCTGCAAAGGTGTACCACTTAAACAATTCTGTATCTGCATTATGATTTATAATGCTGCAAAATTATAAATAGCTCTGCTCTGATTGCTTTATTCCCCCAAAGGGAAATTAAGTGAGACAACATCTCTGATTAAGATTCTTCCTCCTATAAGCAGATCTGTTCAACAACTTGATTGTGATGAGTATTTAGCGGGTTATATGAGGCAGCTATGTTTCAATGGTATTGATTACCTTAAACTATGACACAGCCTTAATCCACCAGTACACTCATTGTAATGTACGCATATTGAATTGATTGACCACTCAGGATTTCTTATTGAAATAATTATATTGTCATTGACTTAACATTATGCACAAACCTTCAATTACAATGTAGACCATGTTGGCAGGATAATACATGGAAATAATGTGGTCAGGGAACAAAATGTGCTTTTAACTGCCAAACTGGGACCCATCTCCACTCATTGACATATGCTTCTTGACACTGGTAGGAGCCAATATAACAGACAGGCCTCAATTAGCCCCGACAATCAAATTGATGGATGGTGTGACTACAAAAGGCCGGTTTCTGTCCCCACCAATAACAAAATATAACGTATCCTGTATTTTCTCTTTCAATTTCATTTTGACTTTCAAAGCAACAACGAGTTGAGATTGCTGTACTCGGAACCCATTTCCTGGGTTCCAAGTACAGAATACTAGCTTCGATGTCCCTGTTTTAAGCCAGGTGGTGAAAAAAATACGTACTTTGATCAGGGATTGGTTTGCTCGGAATGTTCCCATTTTCTAATGCCTCAAACAGAACTGCGCATGGATTACAGCAATGTCTTTTTCTGCAGCTAGTTCCGGATGAATCTTGCTAACGCTGATCTGGGATGAGGCTGGTACCTGTAATAAAAATGTGTCCTATTAGAAGGGATAAAAACAGCTTTGAAAGAACACAGAGTTAAGGAACCTTGTCAAATCAAGGTCGTGCTGGTGTACGTCCTACCTAAAACTGAGGGCTTACACTGTTGTGTGGTGTATCAATGGATGATTTGACTGTGTGTGTCTGAGAGAGAGAGAGAGAGGAGAGTTATTTTGTGAACGTTCTGGGCCTGATAATCCTGCTAAGCGGCCCACACACTGCGCTATCCTCATCGCCAACCAAGGACTCCTTCTCCTGCAATGATTCAGAACAGAAATCGATTTCTGTGACAAAAGAGTTGCATGCCCCTTTTTTTGCCTTTAAGTGAATATTTCATTATTTTGGACGGGCAGAGGAAGAGGAGGATAGGGAGAGGGAGGCCAGAAGGAAAACGCTGTTCGTGAGTCCGTGCATCCCGGTATTTCCCCTGTTGATTTCAGACATTAGTCAGGCGGAGACGGCAAACCGCTTCTTTCGCTCGGATACGCTCTGCGTCTTCTGGCCCGAACGCTTGTTGCCGCTCTGCGATTTTATTGTTTTGTGAAGCCCTTGTGTTGGGTACATTTGGAAGGCTTCAGAGTGATTGGTTTCTGAGGGGGTTGGTGAAGCGGGGAGTAGTTTGGCAGGGAGTTTCTGATTCGCATCGCCGGTCGCCTCAACTGCATGTCCATCAATAACGCAGTATGTGCAACGTTTGTGGGCTCATATACAGTATAAATGTTTTTGGGTCAGTATGTATATGTGTGTGTGTTTGTGAGTGTGTGTATTATATATGTGCAGTCTGTGTGGGTATATGTGCAGTCCCCCCCTCGCCCTAGAAGAGCTGTAGACATCTTCAGCAGGGGCCTCCGTGGCCCCCTGGCCTGTCTGCCTCGGCAGGGGCCCTCTGTGGCCGGAGAGCACGGTGTGATGGATGCATCCTGGAAGCCAACCCTTACTTCAGATGGCCAATTAGGCTGCCGTCGGCCCCCGGCCCCGCCAGAGCGGAGGGAAAAGGGGCCCGTCTGAGTTAATACGTGGAAAGTATTGAACAGAGAGAGAGAGAGAGAGAGAGATCTCAACAAATCTTTGAAAGCATAAATATCCAGGGTTTGCTCGTGGCGTTGGCCTCTGGTGGTCACTTTGGTGAATACATGAATGTCAAGACACGTCAGAGAGTGCGATCCAAACTAGAAAAGTATTGTGTGTTTGTGTGTATTTGAGTCTTCTACGTGAACGAAGGCCTTATTTTCTTACAATGATTTACCGTCCCATTTAAAATACTCACTGTATTTGCATCATCGTACGACATTATACTTATATATCATTGTATTTTGCTGTCAGTACTGCGTGTGTACTGTAGGAGTGGCGTGGTCGCTCCTGAGAGATTCGTGAAGGCGCTTTACGGGGTTAACTCATGGTTCGGGGATGAGGGTGGGGTTGGGTCGCGTTAGGGTGGGGGTATTTAAAAAGAGATTCCGGGAAGTGTGTTTGAAAACACTCACAGCGGGCGCTGGACGAGAAGGTCACATTTAAACGGCTGCTGACGAGAATCACGCTTAAATGTCAGAGTTCCAACGAGTCTCTCCTCGCTGTGATTCATGCTGTCACACACATGGATGAACACGCACACAGACACGCACACACTCACTCACTCACGCGCACACACACGGAGCAGGAAGTGAATGGGCTCCCAGTGCGTTCTCATCCGACCGTGACCGCCCTTTCATCTGCCGACTGGCGTGTTCTCCTGCTTCAACAGCAAAAACAACAACAACAATGATGACAGGGACGGGGATGGCAACGACATCATCATCCAGCACACACTGGTGAAGACGACAACAAGGACAGCAGAGAAAAAACATGCATCCACTCAGTGAGTATTATATCACACACCATATCTGGGGGTTGGGTTAAGGTTCCTGTGCTTGCAACCCTCATCCCCTATACTCACCCCCCAGACCCCCACCCCCCCGCCCTACAGACCCCGACCACAAGCTGCGCGCTCAGCGTTTTCCCCACCAGGCGGGACTGACAGGAGATGGATGACGTCATCATCGGTGGTCTAATTAACCGGGGGCTTTTTTCGTCGTATTCTCCCGCTGTAGCGTTGCCCCGCTGACTAATGAGCAGTGTTCAGAATGAGGTCCGCCCGGACCGGCCACCGCCACCAGCCACCGAAACCGCCGTATGGAAAAGAAATGAGGAAAAAAATGAAATCGGCCAATGGAGCGATAGATCCCATACAGCAATATATATGTGTGTATTTATGTTGGGTTGAATAGATATGGATTGCAATGTAGAATGATTCATGTAGAATGATTAACCCGAGATGGAGTCAGTCATCTGTCACGTTAGTGTGTATCCTGACCATTGGTGAGGTGGGAGAGAAAAATCCCTTTGGAAATGTACCGAGTATTCTGGTGAAAAGAAAGTTTGAAACAACCTGTGCTGTACTCAAGGTCGTACAGGATTTGGAGTCATTAGCGTGACCTCATGTTTGCAGCGGTTCTTCTGAAAGAACGGTAGGTTGAGGGTTGAAAGTGATGATGTTGTTTTTTGTTGGCCTTGCGGTTTTGCTGGTATTACGAAACAAGATCCAATAAACAAACAAAACAGTGTCAGTTTGTAAATAGCTTTATTTTCCAGGTTATTTCAAGGGAGTTGCAGTAAAACAACCAAATCTTACATTTACATTTATGTTTACATTTGGATGCATTTAGCAAGTACATGTTTTCATACCGCATAGAAACATGAATGGTGTGTTTATGTGCGTGCGCACCTCCACCAATAGGGGTGCTGGATGGAGTCATTCCACCTCATTTGATTGGTCGTTTTGGGTCGTATTGACAACCAATCTGTCTTGTTGCTTAGGTTGGCTCAGGATAACCTTGCTGCTCCTCCTTGTCTCTGAAATCCACTGTAAAGTCCCCTAGGATAAAAGCTGAAGTGTAAACAGATAGAATGAGTAAGCAGGGTTCGTTCAGAGGCATGGGGGCCCCTCCTTGGCCTACATTCAGCCTTCTGGAATGTTCTACCCAAACACACGCAGCGGGAGAGGAGGAACCCCAAACATGGTCGTACACAGGAAGTGGGCAAATTAGAAACACATGTAAGCGAGCACTCTGAAAACCAACACAAACATGTACTCTGCCAATCCCCAGAAAGGAATGAGTGAAAAATGGCATGGTGAGTGTTCATTTGCATTGCCAAACCTCTGTGTTTGGGAAAAGGTTTGTTGTAATATTGTGGGGGTTAAATGTGTTATTTTCATAACATGATTGACAAAGTCATAATTATGCCTTTGTCAATCATATTTCTAAACTGATTAGCATAAACAACCCTCTTTATCTCGCTCTCATTGGGTTTCCCATTCAGAGCACGTTTAGCACGTTAGCCAATTGTTAGCAGCAGTGTGACCTGTGACCCCCAGCTAGGGATGTTCTTCTTTGATGCTATACATAACTCATGAAAATGATTCTAAGATATATCAAAATGACATGGTGGTGTCGTATAATGACGCCATGATTGAATCATGAAATGGTTTATTGTCTCCATCTCTTTTTTGAGTCACCAGGCTGGTCGTAAAGGGCTTCAATCGACAGGATATAAAACACCTTGTTATTAATGCAGGACTTTTTTCTACATATGTGATGCAAGATAGCAAGGTTAGCTCGCAAGGTCAGCTACCGCACCAACAATACAAATGCTTGTTGCACTAATATGAACAGAACCGCCTTTGTTAGTTTCAAATTGAGAGTAGATGCCTACTGCTTTTTATTAGTCTGGTAAACTGGGGTTTAAAGAAAATTGAGACAATCACAGACTAATTACTGATTTTCACCTTAGATAGGAGACATTTCAAATGCACCAAAATGCTTCAACAGCACTTTATTGATTTCTTTAATTTCCCACCTTTTCTCCCAGAGGAGAAAAAAAAAATATTGTTTGGTAATGAAGACTAAAACAGGAGACAGATGGCATTAAAACTGTTCACCATGTTGTCTTTCAAGAAGGAATTAAAAAAGCAAAAAGATTAGTTCATCCAAGTCCATTCCCATAAGGCCCACTGTGCCAACAGTGATATGAAAAACCATCTTGGCTCTGTTCCATCTGCAATACGCAGCCTATCAAAGAAGACCTGTCCTCATATCTCCCAATCAAATTAAACCTCCATATTAGGATTCCATGGGATCTCTCAAATACATTTTTGTCTCCTTTATTCACAAATGACTTAACCGCCACAGCGTACCATGTATGAAAACGTGACGGCTGGCACGACCGATGCATCGAGTATGAAAAACATGCACTTTTCCCCCCTCGTAATACCACTGTATCCTTTCAACCCCGTTGATGGCAAAATAAACCTCAACAGCAAAACACAAACTCTGACCACATGCCCGGCGCCATCGGTACGGTCTGTAAACGGGAGATAGCGTTCACAGACCGTACCGCCACCGCCAATCCAGCCTTCTCCACACGCATCTCGCTAATCCCCCTGGGATTGGAGATATCAGACCCAGCCAGGGGGCTCATGGATACAGACGTTCAGGGGTTCGCTATCTAGGATTAGCGTAGGTGCGGGTGAGGGTGGGGTTGGGGTTGGGGGTGGGGTGGTGCCTGAGTCAGAATTACAGACAGGTGGGAGGATCATTCAGGTACGATTGGCGCTCCCTTTCCATTGCGAGCTTGTACATCAGATTGCATCATGGGATTTTGGGGGTTTTGTCGGCCATCTTGAGCTCATCAAAGAGAGCTGTAGTGTTGGAATACGGTTTGGCTTATTAAAACCAAAAGCTAAATTAAAGGTAATTAGTAACAGCTGGGCACTGTCCAACAGAACAATGTCTCCAAGTCATGACGAATCATTTCACAATCATCAATGAGCGAAAAACATTACCACCGACATCGTAACTAACATTCCGATGCTCCTGTGCAACCAAAATGGTGGTGACCACTACACTGTGATGTTGCGATAGTGCTGCCCCTGTTCCTGTTTGTAGGGTGTGAAATGTCTCTCATGAAAGGAGGTGCTGGACACATGGAGGCGGTTGGGAGCAAGGCTGAGCTCCAGAGCGGAGTAGAGAGTGTCTGTGAATGCTGTTATTACCGCACAGGACAAAGGGGCTATGTGTGGGTCTCCATTAGAGGTATGCTGAACATTACCACATGTGAGAGGGTTCCGAATGTATGCGTGTGCGTGTGTGTGCGTCTGGGTGTGTAAGTGTGCTGTGGGCCTTTATTATGTACTCTCTCTCTTTACATCCAGTAACTTGACGTATTTTCAGAATCAGTATCTATCTGTCTCTGATGTGATGTCTGGGTATGTGAATTCTTGGGCTATTTTTGTACCTTTTATGATTTACATTTTATTACTTTTCGAAAACTCTTATCTCTTATTGGGTGCAGCCGTGGCCTAATGGCTAGGGAGCCGGGCTTGTGCTCGGTGGGTTGCAGGTTCGATTCCCGGGACCAGAGGGAG
>JAOTIX010000091.1:9808418-9818567 GCA_027123715.1 Gaidropsarus macrophthalmus | reverse complement strand
CCCCCCCCCCCCCCCCCCCCCCCCCCCCCCCCCCCCCCCCCCCCCCCCCCCCCCCCCCCCCCCCCCCCCCCACTGTGGGGTTAAACCGTTGCGGCGTTGCGTAAATCTCACGATCAGCTTTACAGCTTCTTATCGTTTGCCAACCCTAGCTGGAAAAATCCACAATATTCAATGTACGCATGTGGCATTAGGAAAAGAAACTACAGATTTATTTAGTGTGGAGCTAGTGACATTTACAAAATAAAACTAACATTTGGTGTTCCTGTGACATTTCTGCAGTGCGCGCGTGATAATTCACTCGCCGTTTGACCGTGTGAGCAGGATGTTTACTTCTGCTGGAACCTTAGTGGATGAGGAATCCTCTGCTCCTTCCCTTAGGGGGCGAGTCCTCTGCTTTAACTAGGACTCACGGAATCAAAAGAGATAGACAAAGGACAATAATAAAATAAAGAAAAAGAAATGCACAACAAGTGACAAAAGCCATTCCTCTTTTGATGTGCCTAAGCGCCTAATCACTGTGTCACAGGAGCAGGGGTATCTAGGCAACCGACATATGAAGGGAGAATAGACACGGGTAATGGCTTTTCCCTGTGCTATTAGTAAGTGTCCTAAACAGCATGCAGAAATTAAAGCAGTTGGACTACGCTCAAGTTCTTTTTTTTTTTTTTTTACCTTTGCACTTCATTAAAAGTAGAGCAAGATATTAATTGCAGGCCATAAAGTTTGTGTAAAATTAGATGGCCAGTTAGCCTTCTTTCTTATCTCTGAGATCTGAAGAAAGATGGCCGTCTACCTCAAACCTGGGTGAACGTGGCTCTTCACTTTTGTGCATTTGATGTTAGCCTCAAACAATTGCGTTGCTGGAACTCTGCCTGCAGAAGTAAACTGTAGCGTATGTAAAGGTTTCAAATCAACACTGCTTAGACTGGTCACTGATTAAAATCCCCTTCTGAAAGATTCAGCCCACGCCGTCAAATGTATTGCTTTGGAAGAATATGTCTATATATATGATAGATTTGTTGGTTGGCAGCCCAGACTCCGAGGTCCACCCCCAGAAGTTCTGTTAGTAGCACCGACTGGTTCCGAGATTATCCTCAGTCAGGGTCCTGTGTTATGAACGATCGTGCTTCCCTCACTGCGTGGAGAAAGCCAAATGCTGGACAATCGATTGAGAGGATAACTTGTAAAGACAACAAGCAGAATCCCAGCCTCACTCAAATTAAGTGCAGGCGTTTGTAGCTCAGACAAAACAAGGATAATCCATAAGCTGATAACATTCTCTCGTTAAAGTAAAAGAAGTACTGTGATCTAGGCGTCACTACAGTCTCTCACTAAATCCTTTGTTACACTGTAATTTATTAGATTACTTAGCGTTTCCAATTCTGTCGAAGAACATTTAATGTGAACCTACGAAGGAAAAAATAGAATTAGCACGTTTTGTCCGTGACATTTTGTCAAGAACATGGCTTTTCAATATGTGCTCGGCCCTAAGAATTCTCACAAACTCCACGCTGACACGATGCGTATCGATTCTGAAAGAAGAAAGTGCTTCATTGCTGCATTAGCTGAAAGAGCGCGCTAACTCTAAATGCTCCAAGGCTAAATCAGCACAACAAAGTCATTTTTTGACAAATTAAATTGTTAATGGCTGTATTAGGGAGGCTTGGACGGACGGTTACCATGGTCCCAATCACCCAGAGCGGTCCTTTAAGATCTTTATACACTGAGATATCCCATTTCACAGTTTCACAGCTTTCTTATCATGCCCTCGGTATTGGGCTCCATTGAAGCTGCCAGGGTGAGCTCTCAACTGACATTGCTCGCTGTTTCTAAAAGTATTGGCATTCACCCCTTTCACCGAGTTGGAGTGGAAGGTCTAGCAGGGTGAGGGGGGGTCAACTATGAACCAAGTACTAAAGTTGTGTGTTGTACTGCATTGAGGCCCTGTTTCGCCCTCCATGCAAAATGGCACCATAAGGTAACACCAACACGGACCATGTTCCTTGACAATGTGTCCAAATTCATATAGGTCCACCTTCCAATGGCTAATCTACTGCACTTAACTTTACATAACTCTTTGCACTTCTGGTTAGACTTAATTGTGTTGCTTGTGCTGCACTTGTAATGACAATAAAGTGATTTACTCTAATCTAATCTAACCCATTGTTGGTTCGTGTCAGCGTGTCTTTGCTGGAAACGGAATAACAAGGTTATTATCATTTCTTCCTATTTATTTTTCTTTATTTTCTTTCTCCCTGGATGTGCTCACTGAGCATCAAATGTTCTGTGTTCCAGCCCTGGCCCCGGAGCAACGCACCCTGTCGTGCCCAGAAAACATGTCTCAACCGCCGGGGAGGGAAGCGGAGCCCACAGGCAGGGGTAGTAGACCCAGGTGAAACCAGAAAGACAGACTTTTTCCTATTTATTTATTTTTTCTCCCAACAACTGCTCCGAAAAACCCAACACAGTGTGACGGCTGTGAAACCAGCGCACAGACCTTGAATTCTTCGGTTTCAACGGCGGTCTCACCGGTTTAACCATGGCTGAACCCCGTTTCACAAGCACAACAGTTCTAAGTAAACACCTACAGAAATGATTAGAGAAAATCCATGAATAGGACCTCAGAAGGTAGTTCATTAACAGAACGTTTTTGGTTGGAGTTTGAGAAATAGCCAAGAGGTTATGCGGTTCCCCCCTACCACCCCACAATGGCCGCAGCCTACCTGTAGGGATACCGCGAAAGACCAACCCTCTACCTGCTCTTTAAGGAATCCAAGAAAAACTATTCATTCACCATGAGCTTATTTGAACGGAAGCCAGAATAACTGAACGGTTTGCCAGTGTAGCCAGATGGACAGTACACAAACAATGCAGGCTTTGTGCGATTGTGACACAGTCTCTATCTTGCCTTGAAACATGAGTTTTCCTTGGGCATAAGATGCAAAATATAGCCTTTTTTTTACGTTATCATATTCCAGCGTTATAATGTTGCGCAGCAATTAATTAGCCCTATACATTTGTATTTTCAGAAAGGCTTTGAACATGTTCATAATGACAAGCGATTTTAATGTCCGTGCTCCAAGAATGCCATGTGGAGAGAAAAAAGAAATGGTTCACTGAATATTAAAAATTAATCCAGAAGTCCTTGTGCAATAATTACCTCAGTACAGCACAACAATTCTTAACCCACATAATGTTCATGGACGGCACCAGCTTGATTCAACCATTCAGTGACTCCAACACAATTGTTTTCAACTCCTCCTGAACGATCTGCTGTTTTTCTTTGCTCAGCTAACAATAAAAAGAGTTACAGCTTTGGTATTCTTTGGGAGCGAGCATCACAATTATTATTTTTTAACCACTGCACACCTGAGTCGACCGCCCACACACGGACGCCTGGAAATACCCGCAATACATCAGAGAGGTCAGCCCAGAGCGCAGACTAACATCCACGCTCGATGGCAGCTGTCAGTCTTGATGGAGACAGGTTTTTTATATTTATTTTTTTCATTACACAAGCCCCAGCTGGTCAGCGCAACCTTATTTATTATGGGATGGAATTGGACTGCCACCCACTCACCTGTTAGCTCTCTCTGTGTAGCTGTGTGTGTCTCTCTCTCTTTCTGTCTTAATGTTACTCTCTCCGCCACTCTCTCTGCTATGCCTAAATGTGATTGAATGGATTCAATAATGCAATATGTATTGATGTATTATTTATTACGTGTAGAGTTAGGTAGGACTCACAGAGTAGCAGAATGCTTTCCTCCGGGGCCTGCCATTAGTTCTCTCTGCACTGTGTCGTGTTGTTGCTCTCTGAAGACCAGCAAACAAGATCTCTGCAAAGGAAACAACTCAAAAATAATGGGTGGGAAAATATTAAACAAGACGTTTAAACCAACACCCTCCGATCACAGGAGTGAGCTGTTAAACATGCCCACTGTCTGAGTCTTATCAGCAGCAAAACTGCCAAGTTAATGGCTAATATGAGCTATTAGCGAATGATAGCTAGCTTCCTGATGGATATGTTAACTACGTACCTCCTGACTGTACCCCACCACAGGTCTAGAATGTAGGAGTGGGGTAGGCCTACATCTGGCGAGAAATGCACATTTTATCAATGGAAAAACAAGCAGCAGCGAAAGACGGCCTTCACTTTTAATAAAAAGCCATTTCCAATAACAATATCTTCTAAAATGGTGAAATAAATACTGTATATCCTAACAACAAAGGACATTTAAATATACAAGGCTATCACTGGGACCTCTTTTATTTTTCGTGTGTGTAGTACTCCTTCCTTCTCTTCGTTGTTTGCATTCTGATACCCCGGAGCATAGCAGAGCCTACATGTAAGGTAGTGCTGGTAATATATCGCAGGTTGGCGTGGAAAAGATAAAGAGAATGCTTTACTGGCTTCTGCTAAACGGATTCCACCCAAAAATCGGGGGTTTGTAGCATTGCAATTATAACCGGCCGCGGAAATTACATAAAGTTATTGAATATCGGGAGCCATTTCTTCAGTTTTGTTGTTATTGGCCCGTTCTTGTTATCTCCTCCTTTTTTTCATACCTGTTTTGAAGCAACTTTATGCTGTGTTGTACAGGGCTGGAGGGATTTGTAAGGCGTCGCCAGCTTCTTGCAGAGGTGACCATCTGTTGTTCTTAACTGGCTGCGTGCCTCCTATTTTATCTCGCTATTGAGTCATTTAGTCGATGATTAAAACGCCTTGAGTAATGCATTCGGTTTTTACGATGTGGGTTATTAAGGGGCAGGGGTTAGGCAGCTCAGGAGTTCATGGTAGATAAGACACCAGGCGTTGGGGGTTTGGAGCAAGATTATTTTGGAGAACAGCCTAACTGACAGGATCTCCCAAATTACACAACAAAATTGGAAATATTCTTCCCTACAAGAACAGGCTCATCAACACAAAAAGAAAATCCAAAGGAAAAAACGATGTAAAAATTAAAGCTAATTTGGAGTGTAATCTCTCTCCTCAAATGACAGTGGTTTCCTTGAGACCATATTTGAACTACAGTTTGCAATCTCATCCATAACAAGCTAGAGTTCCTCTCGTTGTGCGATGTAATTGAGTTGAAAACAAGTGACCAACAAAGTATGAAAACAGTTTCCGTGCCAAATAAATCAGTTCCGCCATTTAGAAAGGGTTATGGTTTGGTCGTTTCAAACTAACTTTGCGCCGTGTTTAAAAAGGGAGACTGTGAGAAAGATCTGTTTGAGAATAACCTACTGTAAAAGACAGCAAGTTGGAGAAAGGTGAGCTTCTACACATACAGATGAGTATGCAAATACTCCTAAAAGCGAGGCCAAGTTTTTTAAGGCCGTCTATTAACTTCAAACATATTTTGAAGTGGATAAACAATCCTCGGCAAAATAAAACTGTCTGACACCATTAGCAAATCTCTGTTCTCGTTTTCATAGAAAACAGGCTTTTATGCCGTCAAATAAATTGTTAAGATGGTCATTTTTTCCCCGCGCGCTGCGGTGCTTGGCTGTCCTTGGGTATCCAATCTCATGCTGAAAATGTGCCAAAGTGATATTGCTTCAGGCTTAGACAAATAGGCTTCCCTTTGTGTGCCAAAAAGGTTGGTTCTTTGGGAGAGAGCGGCAGAAAAAAAAAAAAAAAAAACGATTCCTTTAAACAATGTGCTTGATTTCCTCGGCTACGCGGCCCGCCAGAATTGTCTGACATCTTATTAGGGAGTTGAAGACACCTTAAGACGGAATGCGGGCGTGTTGGCTAATTAAATCGGTCCCATGAACGGTGTTTGACGGCTGTGCATTGTGACTAGGCTTGTCTGGGGACCCAGCTGGAAATATCCAGCGCGTTTTAATGCCCTTTTTAATGGCAGGGAGATAACGGAGTGTAACAGTGAGGACACACACCGGATGTCTCCTTTACTGCGGTTCATCGCGCGTCTCGGATCGTGCTGTATGATAGGCATTATCGGCCGTAATGGCAAGTGCTACCTACGCCGTGTGCGCACACGGGAACATGTGCGCACACGCAGGTGCAGAGGCACACCCACAATCGCACCGCACCAACGCGCACCATTCGCTCTCATATAGGTGTTCGTAGAGTATACACACACACACACATAAACACACAACCAAGCATGCACACACACTGACACGCACAACATAACGTACAACTTCAAGGCAAGAAAATAACTTGTTTTAAACGTTAGTTTGGGGGAGAAACATTAAAGGCTGCAGTAACTGTATAAGCATGCCGCGCTTTGACCACAACTTCGTCCAACTCTGCAGTGCTCTAAACTGGGCTAACGCTGCTCTTCGTAAATCAGCGGCAGAATAACGACGCGAGTCTTCCGGAGATAAACTGCGGGGCAAAATCTGGTCACCTTTCATGTTCCCTGCAATTCGACAAATGTGCTGGCCTAATTATTCGTCCGGCATGCGGCACGTTAAGCGTGTGCGCACTCTGAGCTATGTTGCTGTCGCGCCGCGCCGAGCCAAAATACCGCGGCTTATTTTTCTGTGAACATTTCATCATGGGTAGTTTGTTGTATCTCCCGCTCCCTTCTCTTGGCTTACATAATTGATGACGTGATTGGATTATTGGGGTTTACATATTTGTTGCATTTGTTTGCATGTATTTCAGCATAAATACATGTAAACATGTGCATTTTGTCAATGTATGGCTACACTGTGCTTGGATATTGAAACTTTCATTTAGAAGAGATCATCTCATACAAAAGTGCTGCTTTTCTGGCATTTTTTATAAATACTTATTTGTATGTGTTATTCCTCATTATCGGCATGATTATCTTCCTGCTGCTATCCAGTGTCATAGGAATGATCCATATGTATCATTCATACTAATCTTAATTTTTCTTTCTATGGTTATGGATATGGTTATCAGTATCCACGTTGTTTTATTTTATGTTACTGGTTATTTGCATCATTGCGATTATTGTGTCTGATTATCATTATCCACGGTGGGTTACAGCGCTGGGCAGGGCGTCTCCTCGATGAGGAGGAGGAGAAGGAGGAGCAGGAGGGAGTGCTCAAAGGAGAGGCTAAGGAAAGGTCACCCTGCTGGTGGAGAATTAGACAATGACAGAAATGTCAGGAGGCGTTTTTTTTTTTATTAAAATGCCAATTTTTTTTGCCGTATCGCTCTAAACAGGTCATCACGATAAGACCTTTCTTCTGTTTCGCTTCTCTGTCAAATTCTGGCATTTCCCACTATGGAGGGGTGGATGGTGGGGTTGGGGTGGGGTAGGGTTGGGGTGGTGCAAGAGGCAGGTTTTGTTTTAATGGCGTAGCCTCCGCTTCCTTGAGGAGGCCTCCATGGTGGAGATCATATCTGACGAGACTGATATTTAAGTCTCCTAAGTCGTAGAAGAATCCAAATACCATTTATCATCAGTCGGGGTGTCAAGTGTGCTTTATTTATACACACCATTTATCACGGCAGCGGCCTGTTAAATGTGGCTCAACAGGCGTGACCACACCCCTGACCCAGGTCTTTTCACTACTAACCGAATAAAAGGAATAGTCTGGGTGTGCTTTGAGAGTCTTTGTAGGGGGGGGGGTTTCCATGGCCTGGAAATGTGTGTGAGCTACGCGATGAAACAACGTCTCTCTGACCACTTAGTGAGCAGATACGAACGCACGCTGAATGGAAACAGACGTGGCGTTATTCTGGCGCATACATGCCAAGCTAGGTCAAAGCACGCACTGTGTACACAAATACAAAACCATCTCCCGCTGAAGACAAGCCAAGTATCAGGTAATACATCAAAATGTCACAGGTGGAGAGTCCTTTTAATGAAACGCTGCAGATTTAGTGCCTGGAAAAATGAAATACATCATATTTGTAATTGCTTAACAAGCGCCTCAAGTCAGAATGGGGGAAAAAAAGAAAAAAAGAAAAACACATTTGGCATTAAACTTTGAGCTGTAATTTATCGAAATTCCAACTGTCAAATAACGAGATACTCATAAAATATATGACAATCATGCACACACCACGCAAAAACCATGCAGATGCCTACACACACATATACTGTGTAAACATAAACACAGACACGCACGCAGGCAGGTATATATTTGAGAAGATGGAGCGGTGCCAGGCACAGCCATAAAGACATAAAGCCCATGTAGGCTGCACAGAATGATTTAGCGCTTGGGTTTATTTGCAATTTCACGTTGCAGAATGAGCTACTGTTTACCGAATGAGTTACTCAGACATTTATTTCCACGCCAGGTACCATGGCATGGAAATTGATGGAATACGTGTCAAATCTGTGGCTGACATCTGCCTGTACGCATCAGCCTGGCGTCAGCCCGGACATAGGGCCTTCATTAAGGCCCTGACACCAAACCCCATCAGGACTCGGTACCCGCCCGGCTACCTGAGCAAAATTACATTTTTAATAAATGTCAGAGTGAGTTTTTTTTACACCGTTTCCAAAAAAAAAAACGTGAAGTGTTCCAATTTCATTATTTTATATATAAAATCCTGAGGTTGTCTTGAGAGAAATGAAGGGATGTTTCCTTCCATTTTTCGTTTGCGAGTTGGATTTCTTTGGAGAAACTCAATCAATTCCCCTCTTTAGAATCAGGGATCAGCGTGCAGCTGACAGCCCCACTGTTATCAACAGTATGGTTAATGGGCCACTGCATCGTACATTAAATCTGGATTCGAACCATTCGTTGAATATCTTGTTTTTATATATTTTATAATTCTTATATTTGTTGGAGCTGTTTCAAGCCTTGCATTAAATTTATAATCAGTTGTTCAAGCAAAGGAAGAAAAAAATCAGAAATAAATCAATTTATATATAGCGTCGGTTGTACATGACAGGCAGGCTGACAGATTGATTCTTCTCTTATCTCTATATGTCTATTGACACAATGTGCACACACAGGAGTGCATGAGGTGGGAATGGGGGTCAATACTTGACGTGATACATTCTTTGCAGTGCCATCGTACCAGTATAGATCTATTTTATTGTCCGTCTGGATAGATTGGACATATACCCTGTCCCGAGAACCATCTGCTCCCAACCCTTGGATGTGTCAAAAGGCTCTGATCCCACCGAAATGACTATTTCCAGACGATTCCCCGGAATAACAGAAGGTCTCGTTTTTTATATACTCCACTGAAGGTCAATTGACGTGAAGTCACAGTGACGCCATTACGGCTTGGCTCGTTAGTCTGGGCAAAAATTAACCGTCCATGCAGAATTCGTCCACTGGAATATAATGGTTAGTCATAACTTAATACCCTTTATGCCTTAAAACTACAATTTACGTTATATTTGATAACACGTCGTGAACGACTGAGAGATATGCGTACAGCTTGACAAATGCGCATCAAGGCCATTTTCTTTTGTTCGCCAGAATCTTGTCTCTGGAAAAATGTTGATTTTGAACACCGCAAAGTTACACATAGCTCAGCTTTTGCCACAGACAGGATCCAATCCCGTTCTCCAAAGAATTACGCGCTGCAAGTGATGCATCAAATTACATACGTCGTTTACATTTCCTCTGTCATCATGAGCATGTGTCAGTGTGCATGTGTGTCGCCTTTCCAGTGGAAGCAATTAAAAGACATGAAGAAGAGGGATGACCATGATGTCGTTCCAGCAGCAGCAGCAGCCCAAGCCAAACCCATGAGCTCCGGTATCAACACAATCACCCATATGACATTCAAAAGCTCAAACAAATTCGAGAAAAGGCAGCGATGTAAACGCATATATCAGCATCTCCTTTGTTCCTCACCCTGGCATGCCGTACTTATAATGAAGACCAATTAAAGTGTAAAGGCTGGCCCCCCTGCTGGTGGGTGGCGTGAGGGACGCCCCTCGCCAGTCCGCCATGCACCTGGCTAATTAGGAAGGACGGACGGAGCGGACGGAACACAGAGGCCCATGCGGACGGCGCGACTCATGTCGCATCACAGGAAAAAGGATTTATACACATACAAATACATCCACCTATATACAGAGCATACACCTATGCACACCCTCCCACACGTATGTATACACATTTATACACATGCAACCACAACCACACATACATTTTCAGTCAATCAGTATTTAAATGATTATTGAATAAAAATGAACCATACATAATATTGCCATTCTACTAACTAATTAATAT
>JAOTIX010000091.1:9334683-9347225 GCA_027123715.1 Gaidropsarus macrophthalmus | reverse complement strand
CCCCCCCCCCCCCCCCCCCCCCCCCCCCCCCCCCCCCCCCCCCCCCCCGCCCCCCCCCCCCCCCGCCGCCCCCCCCCCCCCCCCCCCCCCCCCCCCCCCCCCCCCCCCCCCCCCCCCGGCTGGCTAGCTAGCGCTGTTAGCGCTGCATGTCAATGACATTGCTAGCATAACAAATTACCTAACTGTCGGAACTAGACAAAGTATGGAGCAGAGCCCACTGTGACATTAGCGCCACCCTCGCTGCTGCCACGATGGCTCCGGGCGTCGTGTCTTGTGCGGATTCCTGTTTATATTCCACCCGGATTACAATATGGCGGCAGGGATGTTTAATAAGCGTGTTTCTTCACCGAGTTATGCAGATGCGTGTCAAATCCACGCGTGACATTGCTGAATCACTGTTTGTGATCTGTGATGAGAAGAAGATAACGCTACTTCCAGTGATGAAGACCAGTAGAGAGGATGTTTTTATGTCAACCTGTCCCTTTTATTAATTTTGTTTTCTGATTGAACATTTATTTTGCGTCTGTCTGTGCTCCCCTTACTTAAGCATGGGACAAATCATACAAATCAGACAAGAATACTACCGGTAAATTGAAAAATGTAAAATAAACTCATTCCCCCGTGATAGCTTGTTATTAAAATGTTGTTGGCCGCTAGCTTTATCGCACAACGCTGGACCATGAATGTACTGATATCAATCACATTGTAATTTCCGTTGACAATTATAAATGAATGACATCACGTAATTTCCTTTTTCCTTTTCCGGTGACACCATTTGCATTGTCAATTTTGCTCTAGTAGATACAAATAATTGATATTCATCATGTTGTTATTAAGTGTAATCATAAAATATATATAGAAAGTGTAAAGACATCGAATAAACACACCGACAGCCCTCCTCCTCCACCGTGTGCAACAGAAAATGCACAATAAGCTCCTGCCTCAACACCTCTGCTTTTACGGTCAAAGTACTTGGGTGTCACCAACAAGGTCCATTCCCACCCCACGTTTCCCCTGGAATACCGCCCAGATCCAGCGATAGCGATACCTCCTCCATAATGGATCCACGGTTGCACACGGCCCCACTCAACTCAGCCGTAGCCAATACAAGACCTCAGCTCCACCAAACAGCTAGCACGTCCCTGCTATCGCAAAGCCAGGCCAGAGCAACAGCAACAGGGGTACCGAGATAAGAGTACAGTAAAACGAAAGGGTAGCCTTCAAAGTTGTTTTTCATCTGCATGCAAAGGGCAGAAAGAGACGTGAGATTCCACCTTTAGCAAGTGGTTTGTAGAAAGAATCTGCAAAAAATATCGAAGGTGATCGCTTTTAGTCCACGGAACATGAGCATACCCTGGTGATCGCAGTCTAAAAGCATTGTAGGTGCATTTCATTTTCCTGGGGTGATTTTGACCACTAGTCTAACTGACTATTTCCCTATTTTTCTTCATGTACGGTAGGTAAGTGGATAGAAATTTTAGAGCAGGTCAAGCGCTGTGCAGTCAAACAAAAACTTCCTTGAACCTTTATTTTCTCACTCACTTTGATCCCCCTCTGTGATGAGCTCTACCCTCCCCTTTAATGTCTCTTACCCTACAAAATGCCCTTAATGTGTAGAATGCAGATTAAGAATAACAATGCAGAAAAAACATTCTGCATTCTATTTCAATTTAGAATGCAGAATGGTATAGCGCTATTTGTTGAAATGTGTCTAATGTACATTTTTGGTTCTGAATGTGTGGTCTAATTTGTCATTTTTTGTATGTGCACCTATTTTGATTGCATGCTTTGGTTGTTCGCTTGGTTGAACTCTTGGGCACGAGGTTAAATAGGCCAGTTGAATTGCCAAGTTGTGTAACTAACTGTGTGACACCCTGTAGCAATGCCCTGCCAATTTTTGCTCTCATAGTTTTGCGGAAGGAATTTAATATGTTGAATATACGGCCCCCCAACCGGATCCCCAACCTCTAGGCTGGGGATTTGAAGCTGCAGTGAAGCACGTTAGCACCAAGTCACAACACTCAGTGTTTCCCCCAGCAACAGGTAGTCCCAGCGAGGCAACCTCTCCTTCACCGAGTCACCCTCCAACATGGCTGTGTTGAGCTGTCGTCTATAAGGCCATTTTATGGAGATCCCTGAGTAGTTAATCCCGGCAACGACCTGGTCAAACGGATGGTCTTTCTCTTGATGCGCTCGCTCTAAAGGAGCGCACGCCATAAAAGAGGGGTTAATAACGGTAGATTTGTCTACTTTCACTATCGATATAACTGTCAGCCAGCGCCTTTCATCAGGCAGTCGATGGCACTAACCCTGAGAGTCGTCCTGCCCCCAACAGCAGCCACTGAGCGACTCCGGAAGACGTTCGGCCGATTTCTGCCCCTGCACCTCTAAAGTCTAAACACACTCCGTGAGAAGGGCTTCCCCTGTCCGCCTTGTTCACTATTATTGCCAAAAGAAAATGTAAACGGGTGTCAGGGTTTAATAGCGTAAAAAATGTATACATTAATAATAAAAAGAAAAAACTAAGTGCTCCTTGATTGTGTCTGACACTGTGTAATTTCTTTCCACACAGCCTATTAAACCACAACGTACCTCTGAATGTTTTCTGCGTCGGTCTAATTGCCGTGTCAGCGTCGCCAAGAGGTTTGTCCCTAACCTATTATGAAATACAGGTTCAATATCCATCCTCTCCTCCTCTGGTTAAATTACCCCTGGGCTACCACCAGGGAACCCCTCCCTCTATAGTTATTAGAAATGCCATTTGACTTTATATGAGAAGTGCCAAGATTAAAACAACCAAAGGGCGTCCATCGCCACCTCAATATCCAATAGATACATTTAGAATGTGTTATGCAATGTTTTGGAAGGAATTCATCGCTTCATGTTTGAGGCTTTGAGATGAAGTGCAACGTTGTAATTAACAGCATGCTGTGATTATCCTGCTCTGTACTGTAAAGCAGTTATTAACATGCAAAGTGTGTTCGCCATTCACCGTTTCATGCTAGGTGTCACAACTTTCATGTGAGCTGGGACAGCGAGCTCATCGTTCATTGGCATTCCTCTGGTGCTTAGCGCTGTTAACATTTCAGACAGAACGATCAGTCGCTCTAATTTTGCTGGCTGGGTTCGCAGCTGTGTCATCGTGTCAAAGCAATTTGTTTTCAAAAAGTTCAATTTTCTGTGCTGTACATTGGTTTGTTTCAAGGTTATGCACTATTTAAAAATTTGTTAAAAACAAACATGATGTCAAATGTATTTTAATAATGTATAAATGCAAGTCAAAGTTGTAAGCATGTTTAGTTTAGCTTAGGGTCGAGCAATGTTGGACAGAGTTTCCCCATCGGTCCCATGGATCGGTTTGCAGAACCATCCAACACCTCTTAGAGTACGACCCTACGTGTCTTACAGCGGTTACCCTGACCTTACCGTGCTACAGATTGGACCTCTGGTGGCCCAATCTTCCCTGGAAAGCCGAGGGCGTCCGTGATTAGTGCTGTTAAACGACATCTCGCCCTTTTTAACCACATAACATCGCACCGACCCAATTCGACCAGAACCAGCGGTCGGATCCGCTCAACCCTGAGAGCTATTCGGAAACAAAGGATCCAGGATTCCCCTCCGCTCCGCGAACACGGGAATGAAATCAGCGGAGGCACAACTCGGGACTGAAGACAATCTCAGTCCCTTCCGCTCTGCGCGGTCATTCCCACGCGTCCGATTTAAAGAAGCGGTAGAAGAAGAACAAAGAACAGCGGAGGAGAAAAGGTGGAATAGAAAAAAACAGGTCTTTCAGGCGGTCCCCCCTGATAGCATCCTTCCTTTTTATCAGGCCGCTGATGTGACGAGTGACCCCACGGTCGTCCCCCATGCCCTGTGCGCCATCGATCTGCCTCCCCCGACCGCCTGGGTGGGGAGGCAGGGGACTGGGGAGGGGGTGTCGATTTGGGGGTGAGTGGATGGGTGGGTGGGGGGGCTTCCTGGCTTCCACATAGCCCTGCTTTTATTGCCTCCACAGTCCTGATAAGGACAAAACACACAAGCTGTGGCCCAAGCATACACACACATTACCAGACAAGACAGGCATGCATATGAACACACACACACACACACACACACACACACACATGCGTGTGTAGATAGGCAGGAGGGTACGCAGGCGAAGACATGGTGACTTGCACACAAACACACATGCTGACTCGTAGACACGGACAGGCTTCCATCCAAACATGTCGGCACACACAGAACCAGACACTGATTTTCTGTCAAACATACGCACACATGTACACTGAGGCAGGCACGCATCAACGCACATACATGAGCACGGTCGTAAGCATGTACTTGTATGCAGTCAGGCACACGCTTGCTAACGAACACGTTCACCGCACACACACGTGCACACTAATTCATTTACACACGTGCTAGGAAGCATTGATTAGCAGGGACAATGTCTCCGACATGGGCAGCAGGAGGCGGGGTTTGTAGAGGGGTTAATCTTCTGTTGTCCAAGAGTAATGAAGCCGTACCACAGGCCCGGACAGGAAAGGCTAACTGGGGATCTCTGGAGTGAAGAGGCTATATGCTATATGCTAATAAAATCATGGTAGCTCTAAGTAAGTGAATTACCTGTGTTGCCTCTTCCAGTAACTACACTGATCACTGTATACTGCAAATTAAATATTAGCTGAGTTAAAAACATTACCGCTAAATTTGTTATTGCTAATTGACGGAACATGCCTTCCGCTATCAGGTTAGTTTAGCTAATGATAATTATTTTTGAACGTAGCTGTACAAATCACAGTATAGTTAAATATAGTATTAGTAAGGCTATTAAGGCCGATTGCCTCTGAATGTAGCCGTAGCTATCATGTGAAAGCTAATTGGCAAAATGTATCCAAATGTAGCCTCACCTGTAAGTGCTAAATATACTATTGGCATTGCTTATAATCAATCAATCAATACCTTTATTTGTCCCCAGTGGGGCAATTTATTTCACAGCACACACACTACAAAAAACTACCAAAACACACATAACATAATAAATAACATTATGCACACACCTCATAAATACTGTTTGTATATAAAATACTGAATGGACTGTGAGAAAATTACTCAAGTATCCTAATGTGTAAACTACCTTTTCCACCTGGCATTTAAAAGAGACCGCAGAAGGAACAAAGGAGTGTTTATTCATACCGGTTTGGTGGAAATGGAAGTCAGAGCAGTGAACCTGATGGTGGAAACTGAAACTGTTGATGTAGAGGATGAGCAGTCTGACAAGATGGTGTTAGCTTTCTTAAGCAGCTGTGTGTTGCAAAGATCCTGTAGAGTAAGAAGCAGAAGTAGAGTATGAGTTGGTTTGCCTCCGAGTGCAGATTTGGTTAGCACAAATACAGCAATTATTCCTTGAAAGTACGACTGCTTACCAGGGTTTACTGTGTTGTTGGCAGCAGTTGGCCAGCATATACTACATTACAAACACAGATTAGGTAGTATAAGGAGTCTATGCTACATGATTGACTGTTTTACATAGGTGTCTCGAGAAACGTTTATTGAAAGCACAGCAGGTGTAATAAAAACACAGGTCAAGCTGCTCGATACAATTCCCCCGAGCGGCAGTGTTTGAAAACATCATCATTACAGGATAATCAAGTGTCACACGGAGGTTATTAAAACAGCTAGCGGGTGTGTTCTGTTGTGATTGGCCAATTAGGGCCTGTCTGAATAATTAATAAGCTTGGTGCTCTTTTTAAAGTCTAGTTCGTTCCTGTGTTGCAGATAAACACACACGTGTTGCCGAGTGTGCGCGCGTCCGTCTGCATCGGTGCGCCCGGTTTTGGCGTTCGGAAACCCTGCGAGGATAATGGCCGGAATTAAACATTTTTGACGCGGAGGCTGTCAGCTTTGATTTATCCGTCTGAGGGAGCGGTCTCAGCGCTGCACGTTTGACAAGCTGTGAGGAAATGAGATGAGCTGGGGGGAGGGGCCATTGCGTGTTGATGGATTTGTACACCTTATCGTTACAGATTGTGTTTTGGAGAGAACTAAAAACTTTCAAACGCCCAGATACTCGTCACACTGAACGCACAGACTCAGACGCGTTCATCCACATGTATTCAACACACCAGCGCTTGACAAACCCTTACAGATTGATGTTAAGAAGCTAATCAGTATTCCTGCCATGCTTATTGCTGTATTAATATCGCAGTCACGTAGTCACTCACACGGACACACACTGACCCAGCTCAACTGGCATTGTTTGGGGGAACCCTGCTAGGCAAGGCAAGTTTTTTTGTATAGCACATTTCAGCAGCAAGACAATTCAATGTGCTTTGCATACATAAAAGCATTCAAATGCAATTAAAGCATAGTAAAAACACATATACATATACAGCATTAAAAGCATTCAAATTACAGAAATTCTAAATACAAGCATATGACAATAGAAGGAAATAAATTAAAACAAGTTAAGGGACGTTCTGCAGCAAACATAAAGGTCTTCAATCTGGATTTAAAAGTGGTTAGTGTTTCAGCAGACCCACAACATTCTGGTAGTTTGTTCCAGATATGTGGCGCATTAAAAACTGAACGCTGCCTCTCCATGTTTTGTTCTGACTCTAGGGACAGTAAGCAGACCTGCCCCAGATGACCTTAGAGATCTGGATGGTTCATAGAAAATGAGAAGATCGTAAATGTTTTTTGAAGCTAAACCATTCAGTGCTTTATAAACTAACAGCAGTGCTTTTAAAGTCAATTCTCTGACAGACCGGAAGCCAGTGTGAGGATCTGAGAACTGAAGTAATGTGATCCATTTTCTTAGTCTTTGTGAAGGCTCAAGCAGCAGCATTCTGAATTAGCTGCAGCTTTCTGATGGACTTTTTTGGGAGACCAGTGAAGATGCTATTACAATAGTCGAGCCTACTGAAGATAAATGCGTGGACAAGTTTTTCTAAGTCCTGCTGAGATATCAGTCCTCTGATGTTCTTTAAGTGATATAGGCAGACTTCGTAATCATTTTCATGTGGCTGTTAAAATTCAGGTCTGAGTCCATGACAACACCTAGATTTCTGGCCTGGTTGGTGGTTTTTAACATTGCCGTGGATAATGAAATGAATGACCTTGACTATTATAAATGGTCGCGAATGTGACCATTTTGGTCTCCAGTGTTGAGCCCTGCATCTTGTTCCAGGATTTCTACTGGAGTGCTGTGGACATTGGGGTTCAAACCCAGAAGCTTTGGGCCGCCGCCCTTATCGCCCCACTGTCCCACCCCCGGGTCCATTCCCCTCTCCAGCGTTAATAAGAGTGAGACTTTGCTGCCGACCCTTCTAATGTTTTTCATCCACCCCTGCATTCATCAGCAGAGCATCCTCCACCTCTGCAACAACTTGCCAATTAAAAAATGGCACGCACAATTAGAGCTTAAAAAATTCATGATCCAATAAAGCGACGGCGTCAGGCATGATATCATCTCCAGCCAAAGCGAAAGGTCAAAGGACACATATATTACGGAGGAGTGATTAGTGCAATGAGTACAGGGTGGGGTTTTTAATATGACCGTGAGAGTAACTTGGACATTTATAAAGGATGGTAATCATTGGAACAGGACGGAAGTGTTCTTAAGTATATAGTGTATACTGGGGGAGAAATGCTTTAGTCCTGAAATGTTTTGTAGATAAATTCACTGTTGCGGTGGTCCATTTTCTTTTGTCAGGATGCTATATAATGTAAGAAATGTCCTGCCCGGTATTATCAAAGTACATTGGATCTTATAACAGACAGAAACGTGACCTTATGATGATGGTCTTATGCATCGTGAAGGAAGGCCATGCTAAAGCAGGTGACCTGTTCCTAGTTTGTGTTTACTTGACCCTTCAGTCTTAAAGGCATTTGGGGTCAGAATTTTAGAGTGAAAAACGTTGCTAGCCAAGCATTGTGTTATTACCTACCTGTGTTTCATAACTTTTGTGATGGCCTTACAGATCTACTCAATGATAGATTTTCCAAACGTTCATCTTTCTGTGAATGCATACAACACAACTTCAACAGTGACACAATAAATGATCTGATCGAGCCTGATGGAAAAAGATGGATTTTATGGTGAGTCGCAGATGGTATGTCAGATTGCTTGGTTAACTAACCGAAGGGGAACAAATATATATATTTTCCACAGCGTTCAGAGATAGTGCATCCCCATATAACTATGTTTTCCGGCAGGTGAGCGTAAACTATTCATCTTGCAGCAGATATAGTATTCTGGAAATGGCTTCAGGTATGTGATCTCCCAAGAAATTGTGTTATTTTTGAGGATGTATTTCCCCGTGGCTTAGAGGCCTGGCCTGCATACAACGTCCATATTGTTTCGTACAACGGTGGGACAACAAAGAAGAAGATTGTACAGCAAATTGTCTTTCCGTTGTTGCTAAAATGATCGCAGTGCCTCTCGTAAAGTAATGTCCTTTGACGTCTCGTTTGGCTGTATTCTCTGATGTCTGATTGTGTTTGCACGCTGTACCAGTTTCACAACACTACATTTACATCTGCTGCAGCATGGAATAACGTCTCCATACTTAAGACAGCAGTTGTACCTTTAGTGGTGATGATTACGGTGTTTTTGTCTCCACCTTGGGAGATGACATGAAAACAATGTGTTTGAAGTCATGCATCTGTGTATCAGTGAAAGCCTTCACTGTTTACCATGCACAACCACTGCAACACTGGATGCAGTGGCATGGGTCACCACTGCATCATGCACACAATGCATAATGAGAAATTGAATAAGTGAATGAATTAATCCATTCATCCACCGTCGCTCTTTTGAGATGATTATAAAAACAGAAATACCTACAAATGACCCATCTTGAGAAACGTATAGCATGTATACTACCTTACGCATATGTTCTTCTGCTGAGCCAGTAGGAGTGGAGGATGGCTCCGCTGTCATCGCTGTGAGGAAGTGAAGGTCTTTGCTTGTGGCTTTTCTCTCTGACAAATGCATAATCGCTGCAAAGTGATGCAGCGCCAGGCCTTTTCAAGCGGAATAATTATTTCTGAGAGTTTATAAAACCGATTAGATACAGCAACAAGCTGCTTCATTAACCGTTGATCAAGACATGCAACAGATATGTTAATTCAAAGCAAAAAGAAATATCCTCAGTCCAAATCCCCCATGTTGTAAAATTAACTATAAAAATGTATATTAATGTCGTTAGCGTAATGCTGTATGTCATTAGCTGCCGTATTTCCACGCTTTAAGATTATTTACATACCCTTGAGTCATTTGCGGTCATAATGTCGAGAGAGAAAATAGGAGAATAGTTGGAGTTTGTATGCTGTGGATAGAATGACTTGCAGTTATACATGTACTCCAGGTTTTTGTCCTTCATCATTTTACACCAACACGCTAAAATGCACAATGAAAGTTGTTTTGGACAAACGTGGCCCTCGTCTCTCCCAGTGACAGTAAGCAGGGTGACCATCTTGCCAGCAACATGGCCGCCTCTCAAACAAAGTGCCACTCTATCAACCATGTGTACGGTTGAAGTCTGGGCATGCCGAACAGGAACTCAGCCCAGCCCAGCCCAGCCCAGCCCATTTCATTATTTTTTTTTCTTCTTGTATGTGGTTGACTTCAGACGGCGGCGCCAAACCGTGTTTGTCTGGTCCAGAAATAAACAAAGCGTGGTTGAAGCCTGTTCGTATGGCTTAGCTCTCTTTCAACTAGGAATGATGAGGATGCGTACACATAGCGGACCCGTTAATTGAGCTTAAAGGTTGTTTCAGCTTAAGCATTTGTTTTTTGTAGCACCATTTGTTTTTGTGTACGAGCATAGGCTGCCTACAGAGACGCGGTCCTGGCATAGAATCGCTGATGCAAACTTTAAGGTCCAACTTAAAGGTTGTATCAGCGATTCTGCAATACAAAAACGCGTCTCTGTAAGCAGCCTATGCTCGGAGTGGTTTGGAGCGGCTGATAGTAACAATTGTTTTTGTGTACAATCTCGGAACATAGGCTGCCTACAGAGATGCGTTTTTTTGACGGCCTGCTTATGGGGCAAGCAGCTAGCGGATCTTGAGGAAAGATCAGATGAATGTTATCATTTACATTTCGGCTTAGAATCGCTGATGCAACCTTTAAACCTTACATACACTGATTTTAATTATGAGTCTAGACATCGTCTCTTATTATCGTTTCCCCCTTTCCACAAAGATTGTACCCACATTGTCAAACCATGTGCAATAGTGTGGGTGAACCTACACGTAGCTCTATTTCGTGAATTTAGACGTTTGTTGTGTGTAGGGAGTGGTAACATCTCTTGCTCAAAGATGCCTTCGGTAGATTGCGTAAAATGGGATTGACGTTTCCTCGGGGAGTCAAAACACCTGAACCGCTAGGCTGTCCATCCCCTTATTTCTCTTAATTCTCTGAACACTCACCCTGCGCACACATCACACGCACACACACACACACACACACACACACGGACGCTGAAAAGTGATGCCACCCAGAAAGTGCTGTTGTTGTTTGCTCACTGGCTGTAGGCATTGGCAGCCAGGAGGTATGTTCCATCTCCCAGCATGGTCGATGTGCAGTAACTACACGTCTTGTCTGAGGAAAGAACAGAAAAAAATGCTGGCGCTCGCAGAGTCTGATACCCGAGGAACACGGTTGCCGTGGGCCGCAGGCGTCGTCCTTTTTATTTTTTTCCCCTCCTCCTCCTTCAACAAGGGCTAAACTCAAACCGCAACGATGACTTTCAAAGTCATTTCTCTTCCCTGTAGAAGGCTTGTTTCTTTCTTCCTTTCAATTCCTCCTCCCCGAGACGTCGCAGGGAGAACATTTCCTTTCAAAAACACAGAAATCCCTCCAATGTTTTTGAAAGGGAAAATTGGGATGAATTGATTCCGATGTCAAAGAAGCTTTCCGACTTCTGTATAAGAAGACAAAGTAAACAAGGAGAACATTGCGCTATCCTCGCTCATCTTCCGTCTTTTTTCCCGTGGCCGTGGCTTGGATGAAGCAACAAGGAGCAGATGGAACATAGCCGAACGGTCTTGAAATCGTCTTCTTCACAGACACAATGGAGAAAGTGGGGCTCATTCTGTGCCTGGACTTGGGGCGTCCTTGTCCAGTGTCTCACAAGTTGCCTCTCTTGGTGAGATTGTGCAACTGCTGGTGTTTATATACATATGTGTTTTTCTTTCCGTTTTATAGGGGAATGTGTGAGCTAGATCCTATGGCTTCCAAGGGAAATTAAGAAACAAAACGACATCCTCTATTTCCTCTGAAAGCTTCAGGCCATGACCCGCGATCCAATCCTAAAGGACCTTGTTGTAACTGGGGTGCGAGGAGATAACGGTGCCTGGCTCAGAGGTACTTAGGCAGTTTGCAAATAAGCTTTGTGACAAAAGGGATTCTTAAAAATATAAAATTTTTCCGACTGAACGATCACGTTGAATCTTTTATCACCTTTGACTTTCCTCTACTACCCTCTTTAGTCTCATCTGAGTGAATCCAAGATGTCCCCTCTAAAGAGGTTGCGGTTCAACCAACTTATTTGGCTTTCCTAACGCCACCATCACACACACACACACATATTTCTATTTTGCAGTTCAACCAGTAGGACAATTTACAATTCATGACTTATTCATCGCTTGAACAAACAAAATGTGAAAGTGCAGGCCCTGTGCCGGTAGCCAGCCCTCCCTGCTGAATGCGGTATTCTTAATTGGTATTCCTGGCTCCTGGGCGTCACCTGGGCAGAGTCGAATACCCTGTTGTCTGTATGCAGGGCCCCTCTTCAGTGTGGCGGTAGATGAGAGGGGCCAGCAGAGATCCAAGCACACAAGGTCAGCCCAAAAGTGGTCGGTGCTTTCGTCTTCTCACTTTATTCCTAACTCTCTCTCTCTCTCTCTCTCTCTCTCTCTCTCTCTCTTCACCTTTTATTATCTGTGTCTCCCCCCCTGCCCAACTGTCTCCAGCTCCAAACACAAGCAGTGTTATTTTGTCACTAGGGAGAGGGCTTTCATTTACTGACTTGCCCTGAATACATGTCATCGCTGAGCCAGGGTTTAGGCATCAACAGGTTGAATCCCTGTACTGGGAGTGAACCCAGTACCCAGGTCCCTTTGCTATTTAGTGATTTCAGGGGCACATCTAATCAAAAACACTTTGGGCTGGGAGTTGGAACATATCTGCCTGATTGGCTCCACCACGAATAAAGTAAAGTGCAGATCTACTTTATGCAGATCAGTCTGGATTGTTCCAGCCGTCCATCTATCGAAACCTGCATTTGTCCGTCCATGTGTTTGTCAAATCTATCTGTCCACCTAGAGACCTTCCTTGGGGCAGCCGTGGCCTAATGATCTGGGAGCCAGGCTTGTGCTCAGTGGGTCGCAGGTTCGATTCCCGGGACCAGATGGAGAAAAAATGTCTCAATATCTACGGCTGAAGTGCCCTTGAGCAACGCACCTAACCCCCAAACACTGCTCCCCGGGTGCTGCACCGCGGCTGCCCACTGCTCCCTGCACTGTGTGTGTGTGTG
>JAOTIX010000091.1:9229784-9242420 GCA_027123715.1 Gaidropsarus macrophthalmus | reverse complement strand
GGGGGGGGGCGTCTGAAGGGCGATTTACCACCCCGGCGCTGATGTCGTGCGTAACCGCGCCCGCCGCCTTCCGTGTGTCACCGCGTGTGTGTGCGTGTGTTTGCGGTCGGGGGGGGGGTCTCTCGTCGCCTCGCCCCCCCCGTCGAACAGCTTTCTCCCGCTCCTTAATACGGTTATCAGCTCATCTCATCGTGTGTTCGCGTCTCACACCTCCCCCACCCTATTGCTGTTCCCCATGCCTTGCTTTTTTCCCTGGCATTAATGTGCAATCTTTCGTGAAGGGGAGAGGAGGGGAGGGGGTGAGGGAAGGGATGGAGACGAGGGGACAGGAGGGAGGTGGGGGGGAAGGAGAGGCAAGACAGGAGGGGAAGGCTGAAATGGGGGAGAGGAGAGAGGGATGAGGAGAGGGCGGAAGGAGAGAGGAGAGGAGACGGATCGTGGGCGACAGCGAGAAAATGATGAGGGAAAAGAAATGAGGCGCCAGCAGGCCAGCGAGCGTTGATGCTTTCCAATAATAATAAAAAAATAAACTGGCGCCTCTGGAAACCATGATGGACCTGATGAGGTGACGGCGTGAATATTTCACCCTGTCATTCGGAGGCCTCATCCATCACCGGCAGACAGGCCGGCTGCACATGCTGCGCCGCATCTCATTACGCCTGCGACCACTCGTCACCGTTCATGGTGGTAGTGGTCCACTTGTAGCAGACAGGGGGTCGGACAGGGAACCCCGCAGATGGTCAGATGCCTTGCTCAAGGGGCGCCTGACCCTGTCGAAATCCCGGATTACGTTTTTGAAATTTTCCCCACTGGACGTTATTTGAAAATCAGCAATGTGTTCCTTGTTTAACATAAAGATGCTTCAAATAGTTGGCAAACAAAATGGTGCACGCAAACAGGTTGCGGTGTATTGGGTACTTATCATGAAAAAAAGCATTTGTCATTGTTTGGTGAGAAGCCCTGGTGGTTTGCCCTCTGTGGAAAACTGGGTCGGGGAAACATTGCGTTTCCTGTGTGTGGTCAGTTAAAATGTCCACCACATATGCACAAACCCCCTCTAACATTCCACTTCCACTGCTTGTTAAACCCTGCCTTTGGACAATAACATTCAACCAGTGGGGAATTAATCCGATATATATACTCTTCCACTTTTGTTTGTTTGATTATGGAAAAGAAAGTAGAAGAAGACAATTATTTTGTGGCATTTGAAAAATAAACATGTGTGGTGTGGGCGTGACCGTGGTGTTGTTTGAGTTTTCTGATGTCCTATCATCCATGTTTGTTAGCGGGGTTTTTTTTCCACATCTATTATTTATGGTACACTTCATCGACGTTTATCTTTCCAGCGGAAACCGGCCTCCTCATTTTGAAACCCGACATCATACAGACATTTATTCATGAGTAATGGATATGTTGTTATGGGTTGTGCAGTCTGATCCACAAACCCCAGTCTTTCAAATCCTGGACCTTCATGTGGGAACATCCACAACGCTGGACTGTCGGGCCTTTTGATCCAGCAGCGTGTGTAATCTACATGTGTGACGACACACTAAACGTAGAGCTGTGAGAGAATGCAGTGTGCATGCATGTAGCTACTCATTGATGTGCCTTTACGCGTACGTGTGTGAGTATGTACCTATTTATAAACCTATTCATGTTTGCGTGCATGCACCCATGCATGCCGTTGCACACGTGTATACAAACAACACCAGCAAATGTTTTGCTGTCACCTGAAGATTTGAAGAAAAACAAGCCTTGCGCTCCATGACTCACTGCCTCACCACCACAGAAGAAGAAGAAGAGATGATTGGCTGATGTTGTTGTTAAATTGCTGCTGCAGCAATTGGGGGGTGGGTGGGGTGGGGGGTGGGGAGCAACAGCAGCATAAAAAAATGGCTGGCTGTTCCCGTGACACTTCCATCCCTGGCAGTGAATCCCCCACACACCGCCGATAGGATGCGCCGTGCGTGGGAGGAAGATGAGGAGGAGGAAGGCGGTTGCAGAATGTAAATCGATCCCCGCGTCTCTACGTTGCCGGTGGGTCCCCTGTGTGTCCGACTTGTCTCGCTGCTGTCCTCCGTGTTTGGTTAAATTATATATAAGCTGATAGGCCGACGCATGATGTGGCTGGATCAAAGAGCGGCGATGCTAATTTACCGTCAATAGCGGAGGGTGTGTCTCATGAACGGGGATAGCTAGTCGTTAGCGGTTGATAGCGCGCGTAATGAAACACCTCGACTCGTCTCTTCCGTATTATCTTTTTATAATTCAAACACACTTTTAATTTTTGAGACCCGGAAAAGAAGTGCCTTGGATGTTTGTGCAGTTTTTGTCATCTTCAATCAATCACTTTCTCTTCCTTTATTTTGTAAATTAAATGAAAGAATTCATTATTCATGTTCTGAGTCTCTCTGCCTGGAGTATGTGGATGATGTATGTATGTTAGCTCTTTCACCATCAATCCATCACCCTGCCAAGTTTGGCAAATGTCACTAATTGTTTGTTGGCCACGGAGTCTGTGGATCATTTCAGTGGATTTAGCAGCATGCTTTAGCAGCATGCCTGCATACAGTGCAATTTTTTTAATCGAAAAAACCCAGCAAGCACACGTTCTCTCGGAGGGGGCGCTTCCAAGACAAACAACAACAAACAAGACAGCCACTTGCCTATTCATGACTATGATCTATGGACACCCATGTAAGTGTGAGCCCATTACAAATAGCTCCGCTTCCCCCCGCTGTGACGCAGTCGCCGAGCATCTTGGGAATCGGAGTCCACCAGTGCAAGGAGCCGCGGTTTTTCACAATGTTGCGCCATAATGAGTCCGTGATTCACTTCCCCCTCTGTCCCTGCATCAAGGCACTGATTGGCTGCCGATGCCCCAGTGAGCGACCTGCACAATGAGACGTTTTGGCGTTTAGGCTGATGGAGGCCGCGGGCCCCCTGGGGTTCCTGAAAGGTCCGAGTTGGCCGTGCCTCGTACCCTGAGGGACGATGGAAACGGTCAACACATATTGAGCTCGCAGCCTCTGCGTTGGCGGCACTGCGAAATGTTTTGCTGTGCCCAACCTAGCATGAATATGACCCTGGTTTTAGAGGACAGGATTTTAAGAAATACGTTTGTACAAGCAATTTAAAAGGACTGACGATTGAAACGTTTACCGCGGTCGATGCTTACCTCTCGACATGCCTACACTTCCTTGGCATTATGACCAGGACCTCAAATCCAAGAATCATCTCCACATCAAAAACAACAACAGGACATGACTATGGGCTGCTAGAGTACTATTGGACTGGAGAGGGATATTCTACGGAGGGGATATGATGAAGGAGGTACCATCAGATGCACACAGTAAAAGAATTGCCATCATTTCTTGCTCTAGCTTTTAACTTAACCAACTGGTAGTATTGTTATAGCTCTGAAGACAGATATACACAAATATAGCTCACCTTCATGGTTCTGGGCTATGGGTCAATTCCATTGTGTCATCTTGAACCGTTCTCATGGTGGGTAGGGGAGTGTATCTTCAATGGAAATGGACAGTATAATCAGGCGTTTTCAAGGCCCGGGTTTTCCTATTTCTGCTGCTCTGCCCTGCTCTCTGGTCCTTGTCTCTTCAAGTCTCGGGTGATAGGACTCATTTTGTGTGTGCTATGAAAGCCAGCCAGCCTTTCGTAGTACATATGTTCAGAGACAAGCTGTCATATCTGCTCACCGGAGCTGTAACCAGAAAATAAAATCCCAAGGTCAAGGATTATGCTCGGTGTGTGATGGAGGGTATCGAGTTGGGTTGTAATGATATTTTTTTCAATTCCCTTTCATTCTGATAGTTAATCGAGGAATCATGTTCCGGAAATAGATACAAATTTACTGGCAGCATGCTCATTGGGAGTAGGAGTATTCTGTCTCTCTGTATGTCACAATGACAACCTTCTACCAAAATAGCCAATATTATAAAGTTATGCGTATTTTAAAACTTGTTGTCCCAACGAGGACACATTATTCCAGAGTCACATTGTTGGAGGCAACATCATCAAAACACCAAAAAATGTTCCCCAGAATATTCTAGTGTGTGAGATACGGCACGATGGTGTCTTTGCCTGTGTGTTTGATCCTCTCCAGTAGAGCGTTGCACGGAACCGAGCCACTTTCACTTTCACTTTCCACTTGGTCTAGCTCAGCTAGAAGCCTCAGATGGAAAGGAGAAATAAATAAAGGTCTTCCTCTGTATCTCTCTCCCTCTCCCTTCCCTGTGCCGCAAAGAATCTGAATCTGGGTTTATTTTTAACATCCTCCTCTCCCACCACCCACTACTCCGCGATGAGTTCAGGCGTGTTTCGTTTTTCCCCCCCTCCCGGTTTGAGAAACGCTGATTACACGGAGGGTGGGATTATGCGCCGCCGCTGGGCCGGTGTGGCAGACGATGGGTACCCAGCCTGACATTTGAGTCTGGCATACTGCGAGCCCTCCGTGGAAGGCCCCCCCTGTCTGCAGTTTATCGTAATGTTTTCCGCTGCACTGGCCGCCGAGCGGACAATTCGCAGCAAATCCCCGCAGAGTTTGCATGCAATAGGATTATCTGGCTGGAGTTTTATTTTCTCCGTGCGCGCGAGAGAGAGAGAGAGAGAGAGAGAGAGAGAGAGGGGCCGTGGCTTCTAAATGTGTGCCGCTGCGCCCACGGAGGGGAGTCCTGCGAGTGCTAGCCGACATACAGGAGCCAGTGTTGTGACGTTGCAGGGAGTTACCAGGGGAGTGCGGTTTAATTTCCATCTGCTTGTGTGTGTCTGTTGGTTTTACGTTCATGCTAATGCTAATGCTTAAAGGCAGGTAATATAAAGTCATCAGGAATGCGTGGGAGGGGGCTGTCATCGACTTGAACAGGTGTGATTCACATTGCCATGGTGACAGGGTAGGGGAAAGAGATGGGACAATGCACATATCCGGGGTGTGTGCGTCGTCATGCCAACAACAAACACACTCTCACACACAGACTTCCCGCGCACGCTACATTCTTACACACGCCCATTCACAAACACATATACTCGTGCATGCACAGATTCGAACCTGCATAAGCACAACATAGAGCACACACTCTCTCTGGCTCTTTCCCCCTCTCTCTCTCTCTCTCTCTCTCTCTCTCTCTTTCTCTCTCTCTTAGTAGACAGACTTAATATTGTCAGCCATCCGTAACTCAATACTCTCGTCCACTTAAAGCTGCCTGTGATGCTTTTAATTTCACAGACTAATATTGAGCCAGATTAGACTAATACAAATCAAGCTCATGACAACCAAGTGACCTTATAAGCTAGCAAACGGGAGTGTCTGTCTGGGTTTCAAGAACAGGAAATAACACAGCCACACCGGAATCCATGAGGGTTTACCTTTGAGGTGCGTTCAGGATGTCTGGGGAATTCTTAAACAAAACATGCTGCACTGTGTCACATTATTAAACCTTGAAGTTGCTGTAGAAGTTGCATTCGGGAAGGAAGTAGAGCTACAATGACGATGTAAAACAAAGTTCTAACAGTAGCCCCCATTTGACAGCTGGGGAAAGCTTGTTAAGATGACTTAAACCTGCTGATGTCATCTAGGCCAGAGCCATAGAGCAAGGGAGTCGACCCTATTCACTCTATAAGGCCAATTATTTAAGAGCAATGTTGAATCATGGAGACACTGAAAAGGCCCAAAAGCTGGGAACATATAGCAGCACTGCACATAGGAGCCATGTTGTCATTGCACATTTCAAGGTGAAGTTAATCTGTGGCATATTTGTTCACATATTCACTAAATTTTATTAAGCAAGCAATATATTTTGTGCATTTCAGCTATTGGTATAGAAAGTTAGTAGATTTTAACTGCTAACATATGCACACAGATAAAGGTTTCAGGGAGCAAACCATCAATATGGAACTTATGGCCATAACAATTTGCCACTCCATCACCAGGCTTAGTGAATATGTGTACCATTGTTCTGATGTATTAATATAACGGGATCTGTTATTGCCACTATGACCCGTTTACATTTCTGCTTCGGCCAACACAGCGATTCTACGGACCCAGCACCTGAACGCATTCATCACTGTATCCCTTTGGCTGCAACTCTGCCCGCTTTCAAGCAGCTTTCAAGCAGGCAATGCAATACACTGCTGTATGCTATTGTTGCATTGTGTTTGTATTGTATGAGTAGGCAAACAGCTATATAGACCTTCCCGCCCGTAGCGATATCAGACCACAACCGGATCCACCTTCTGCCCCTGAATAAAGCCTTATTCCGTCATCGGCCATCAGTCACGACTTGGAGTGGGAGGCAGCGGCCATAAGAGACCAATGAGCTTCTTGACGGGCTAGCTTGACACAACACACTGGAGTGCGCTCGACATTTCCCATGGAGAGGATATTGATGAGCTGATGGATTGTCTTATCAGGGTACATCCACTCAAGGGTGGACAGCGTTGTTCCAACACGGACTGTACATTCTTTTCCCTGGGTCACAAGCCCTGGGTCACCAGAGTCAACAATGTTCCCTTGAATGAGAGGGGAGTGAAAAGTATTCAGAGACACAACAAGTAGAGGATCCTGCAGGGAAAGGACAGCAAGAGGGGTAAGGTGGGACGAGCTCCAGCAGAACAATTCAAACGATGTGCAGAGGGGCATGAGGACTATCACTGGCTTTAAGAAGGCTGGGAGCGAGATAAGAGGCAGGGGAACAGCTGGACCGGGGCCCAACAAATTGAATCTGTTCTTCAACAGGCTTGACTGTGGGGGCCCTGTTCATCCCTCCACCAGCTCTCCGACCATCTGCCCCCTTCCATCTCCCTCTCCTACTGTCTCTGCTTCACCCCCACCCCCCCCCCCACCCATCACACCCACGGCACGCTGGCCTTACCGGTGGAGCAGGAGATGAACAGTTCTGCCAGGTGGAAGAGTGGGGTCCCGGCGCTGTCAGCCCATGTAAACTCACTGCTCTCCGTCTGCCGGCTGTGCAGAGTGATCCAGCACATTCTACTTCCTGTGGCCTGAGTGTGGTCAGGTTCCCCATCGCAGTGGAAGACCACCTGCCCTGGCCCTGCGCCAAACTGAGGTGCATCCGAGCAGACGCAACGATGTCCCTTGCAAGAGCCGCCCCTGACTTGACGCACCTGGGAGAGAACCTCTTTGTGGAACCAGATGACACCGTCCTCTTCCTGCTTCAGGTTCCACCGCTCCGTGGTAGCCGGTGCAATTGTCTTCACCGTTGTGTGCTTGGGGCAGTGAGGGGTTTGGTCAGTTAACGCCTGCAGAACCAACACGCTCATCAGAGAAGGCTGGCTTGGTTATTTGATAGTGCTGTCATGGAGGACAGCACCTCTCTCGACAACGTGCTGGGCACGCAAAGCCTTCAGCAGAAGACCGCCACCGCCACGATGCACAACAGAAAATGCCACAGGAAATATCCCCGTGGCAACCAAACTGCACAAGCCAACCGCCTCGGGCAGAGGGGCGGGACAGTAGAGGCCCGGGATGCTGAAGTGGCACTAGCCTGCCTTTGAACTCTGATCTACTCTCACTACATCCTCCTCTTTCTCTCTGGATCAGTGGAATCTCAGTGGGAACCCGCAGCGGCCCTTCTGTCATGTACAACTCCCTGATTTATGGGACTAATATGCAATAATAGGGACATTATGTTAAATATCTTGGGAATATGCGCTAAACATTCAAATCCACCCATTTACAAGTCCTATACTTGGGATTGAATTTGCACATTGCAGACCCTCCTAATCTCTGTGATCAGAACAGTTAACCTGTGATATTTGGATGATTATTTGTATTTCCCTATAATGTATGGCAGTACCCTTATATTCGCTGTTTCTTGTAGCATTGTGATATTTGAAGTTGCACCACCGCTAAATAGTTTATGGTTGTAATTGTGTTACGGTACATTATCTGATCCACTCCAATGACTCGCTTGAAACTATCTGAAGCTACTGGAAACCCTGTGAACGTGGAGCTTTCTTTTTCTTTTTAACCTACATTGACACAAATGTGTCCTCCTATGTCTCTCCATGTAGACAAGTTGCTTGGGAATTGTGGGACTTGTAGTTGAACACAGAGCTTGGTCCAGTGACCGGAGGGACCCTCTACGAGCCAAGTTGTCCTGTTCAGATTTAAAGAGCTTCATTAAAAATTGAGATTTTCACCAGATTGTAATTAGGAGACGCTTACTGCTGTCATCGTGCTATAATTACAAATCAGTGGGTTATTTCTCACGGCTCAAAGGGGAAAAAACTGGTTAAAACTGAAAAAGGAATTTCAGTTAATCAAGGGATATGTGGACAACTTGGAGGCTAATATATTTTAATGTACATTCTAAGGTGATTTATCTCAACCATCAATGTGAACGAATAAAAAAATAACAACCAGAGCAATGTACAATTTCATAAAGGGTCTAAAACTCCCGAAATTATACAATGTTAAATATATACGATCGCAATTTGCGAGACCTTTTTTAAGACATATACATTTTAAAGCAATTTGACAGCTTTATGATTTGAAATGTAAATCGGTAAACACAGACGGCTTTCGGTAAAAACTTTGTATATGATGAGCTGTTCTATATTCAGTACCATAATGGTAGTTTTGGCAATTAAGATAGGATAAAATGTGCTTTATTCACCCCCCGAATGGGAAATTAGGGATTCCTGCTATGTCAGTTATTGCATCCATAAACCTTGCTCTGTGTAACATTACAAACACAATGAAAGTGCGTTTCCCAACCCATTCCCGGCAATTTTATCAACCGACATTTGCCAGCGTTGTGTTGGTGAAGGGAATTATCAGGAGAGAGCGCACGTTCACTGCCATCTGCGTCCTGGTGTGTGTGTGTGTGTGTGTGTGTTACGTTCTGTGCTCATGCTAATGTGGGTCTCAAAGGCAGGTGACATGAAGCCATCAGAGATGGTGGGGAGGGGTGAGGGGGGGGGGAGGGCGTCGACAATTGGAGCAGCTGTCAATCACGGCGCCATGGTGACGAGCAGGGGCACGGCAGGTCGTGTGCGTGCCTTGTCACACGCCGCGTTCGCACACAAACCGTCCACAGCGTCACAGACTAATGCATGCACACACACAGGCATGGACACATGCTAACAAACACACTCACCCATGCGTGATTGCTTACATACAGACAGAGAGCAGAATATATATATGGTATATACTCACACACACACACACACCAATTCACACACGCTTATAAATCACATATCTCCCTCTCCACACTCAAGAGATTAAGATATACATAAATCAAAAAACAGCTATTCATAGCCAGCCTTATTATTCCCAACCATCTGTAACCCGATATCCACAGCCACTTAAAGCTGCCTGTGTTGTTTTTAATTTCACAGGCTAGTATCCAGCCAGACAAGCCTGATGAACACAACATCAGGACCCGCCGAGACCCTTTTAGGTGGCCGGTAGGAGTGCCCGTCTGGGCTTCAAAAGCGAGGAAATGGCACAAGAAGTCGATAAGGGGTTACCTTTTAGGTCCGTTCCAAAGCAGGTACTCTTCGCAGTGTGCCGGACTCGTAAACCTTGAAAATGTGAATTGAGCGGAAGTTTGAAAACAACCACACTTTTCCCGAAGCTTTGTAAGGTGTAGTGTGCGAAGAGGCCTTGTACTGAAGCATGCATTATGGAATGCTGGGATACTTCCCCATTCTGAGCTGCCTCAGGGGAGAGCTGTAATAAGGCCACATCTTAAATAAACCTAAATACTGTATACCGTAAGCCAGGCTAGGCTAATTTCACCATAAATTACTAAACAATGACCAAAACACCATTACAACCAATACGATCCCTTTGCGCCAATGCCTCCGGAATGGAGGCGGACATGACTTCACAGGGCGTTCGTTAAGCCGACGCCTTTGTCACGAGGGCCTTACAGAAAGCACCCCGAAAAACAAACACGGATATGTTGAGCGCGTAACTACGGAAACCCTAAAGGGACATGGAAGGGGGGAATTAAAAAATGTAAACGTTTCTTGTGCGCACGAGAAAGTAACAGTCGCATGGTCGCATCGTAGATCTGGTAGGACTGCGGTCACTTTGTTCATCGTGCACGACACACACAAATCTTCGTGCGACCGTATTAGACACACAGCGAGCGGTAGTCTGTCTAGCGATGGCTGATGGCGAAGCTTCAAAAACAGTGTAATCGCAAGAGATCGGTGGATACTGGTTATAGATGAGGTGGAAGGCAAGCAACGTTGCAATTAATATTTGCCATGTTTTCCAAGAAATGGACAGTAGATCTAAAATTGGGTCTGTCCTTCCAAAATACGAACATTACTTTCTCATGCGCAACAGAAACGTTTACGTTTTTGTTAGACGTAACCCTCGACAAGTGAGCGAACTGCGGGAGCACGTTGTCGTGGCGATGGTCAGCAGGTGGTCCGGTGTCTCGCCCTGGTTCCTGTCCGTCTGAGGAACGGTCAACAGTGAGCTGTTGACATTGATCGAGAGCTCGTGAACTGGGGACCCCGTCGATGGAAGTAGCTCATGTCTTGTCCACCACACCTGAGCTTCAGGTGGTGTGTGGACACAAACACACACACTGAAAGAGGTGTTGACCAGACATCAAGAGATTTGCGCAGATAGCCAGAAATACCCTAGAAATCTAAGACTTCTCGCGAGCGGCAAATTCGAAGTTGCTCACTCTAGGAGCGAGTAATGGGCTCATTATAAATTCCTGTTTACCTGGCCTCAACCAATCACAGCGATGTACCTGATACAGGCGGGCCAGTAGCGGGGTAAACAGATGACGAAAGCGATCTGATCGGACACTACGACCTGATTGGTCGTAGTGTTATCCAACTGCATGCAGTGATATTTTTAAAAGCTTCCTTGGCGCCGCCCCTCGAAATGGCGATTTTCATTGCTCCCTCCCAGACCCCACAGCGTTTTAGATGTGAGGGTTGGGACCCTGGCTAGGGTTAGGCTGCAGTTTGACGGCATGAGGTATTCAGGAGGAAAGAGATTAGGTTTCCTGTGAAGAAATGTATACATGAACTATTGTTTATCCGGTACCGTACTGGACGTGTTGGCAATTAAGCGAAGATTAAATGTGCTTTATTCATCCCAGATGGGAGATAAGGGTTTTGTAATATGTAAGTTATTGGATCTTTGAACTGCGGTGTAAGAAACAAACCCAACGCAATTGAAAGTCTTTTTTCCCCGGGTCGACCGGCGGCCATTTTGCACCCTGCTGTCTTCTTCTTCATGGTCTCGTTCCGTCGGCGCGTGTGAATCCATCACGGGGTCAGGCGACAGTTGTGGATAAACAGCTGGGTAAACAGATGACTTTTAGCCGGGCCTGTAGGTTAGGTGAGAGAGAGAGAGAGAGGGGTGAGGAATGGGAGGGGGGGGGAGGCCGGCGGGTAGGTAGTTAGACGGGGGAGGCGGGATAATGATGGGTCTGATGTCATCCGGAGGCCAAAGGCTGACATGATGGATGGGAGACGCACACACACACACACACACACACACACACACACACACACAAAGAAGAATCGCACGTTGTGCGCGCTCAGGCTCACACATAACACATACACATTCTGACACACACTCAAACACCTCATTCGCACACAAAAACTACAAGGAATCGCATACGGACACGCACACACATGGGAGAAAAGCAACGCAAGCACAAACATACACAGACAAACGCGTAGAAAAAAATACAATCAGCACCCCCACAAACACACACACACACACACACACAGACACGTACACACACACACACACACACACACTCACACACACACACACACACACACACACACACACACACACACCCACCACAAACATACACACACACACACACGTACACACACACAGACACGTACACACACACTCACTCACACACGTACACACACACAGACACGTACACACACACACACACACACATACACACACAAACACACACACACACACACACACACGTACACACACAAACGGGTAAACACTCACATGTGAGACAGGACCGCCCTGAGGCCCTGCGGTGCAGACCCCCATGCTCTCACGCTCACCGCACCGAGGGGAGAGAGAGGCCAGGGCGGGGGAGGCAGGGGTGAGGTGTGAAAGGGAGAGAGAGAGGGAGAGAGGGGAGGGAAAGGTGTGAAAGAGAGAGAGAGAGAGAGAGGGGAGGGCAAGAGATCAAGGAAAACGTTAGCGGCGAGACAGGGGTGAGGATGAGAGAGTGAGGAAGTATTAACAGAGAGAGGGAGAAGGAAAGGGAGGGATGCGGTCGAGAGAGGCAGGAAAAGGGTGAGAGAGAGAGAGAGAGGGCTACGGGGAAGATCGGAGGGAAGGGTTAGGGTGAGATTAGAGACGGTGCGTGGAAGGGGAGAGAGAGAGTATTGTTTAGACCCTGTGTGTCCTCACCGCCATGTTGCTATGCAGTGTTAGTGTGCATCAGTGTGTGCGTGTGTTTGTGGATCTATGCAGCGCTGTGTGTGTTGTGATGCGACGGGGGGGCTGTTATACAATCTGTGCTCCTCTGTCGGTACATCATGTCCACGCATCACTGTGGATTCATTTTCGTACATGCCATGTACATACCATGTGTGCCATGTACATACCATGTGTGCCATGTACATACCATG
>JAOTIX010000091.1:9210667-9224560 GCA_027123715.1 Gaidropsarus macrophthalmus | reverse complement strand
CTCTCTCTCTCTCTCTCTCTCTCTCTCTCTCTCTCTCTCTCTCTCTCTCTCTCTCTCTCTCTCTCTCTGTTTCTTTTCATGTTTACAAGCAGCTGCTACATGCATTGTTTTCATATCCATGTCATATCCTCTGCTATTCAAATGGTAATGTTTTATTTGTATAACTTTTAGATATGCTATTTTGTTTCTACAATTTATATATATGATATTAATATATAATATATATATATATATAAACCTGTTACTCGTTATTGGCTGGCTCTGCATCTAGAAAGAAAGCGTTGTCTCAGCTCTTTGCAAGCGATTGGTCGCCTTCGTTGTCCAATCACAGCTCAGATGCAAAGTGGCTTGGTGGTCAGTTTGAAGCTTTTCCATCGAAGTAACATCAGCGAATCCTTTAAGATATATGACCCAGATCGACAACCTTTGTAGATCGAGCATACATTTATTCTCAGCACACGCTACGGGGGACTTTAATGGACTTTTTCATTGGATCTGCGCGTTTTCAGTTGTCGTTAAAGGGAGCAAGGCAGGCGTAACGTCACATCATTCACAGGCGCAACGCCAGGAACGCGCTGGTCCAAAAGAGCGTTATTCGCGAGGGGGTGGGCGGGACTTTCCGTTCTATGGATTTAGCGTCAAGAGGCAAGAGACTTGTACTTCCGGTGGAGGGATATCGGTCCCTTATTTCGAATGTTGCCTTAGTAATTCTTCTTCGAACTTCCATAATCATGCCCCTTGTAGTTGACGTACCTGGCATGTTCTTAGGTTGTAATCTGCCGTACACACCTCATTGGAATGAAGGGACCGGAAATGGATTAGCAGTAGACCGGTGTAACTTTGGAATTCAGTATTCTCCACCCAGCCTTGGCGTAGCATTTGCTAGCATGACAACCAGGAGATCATTGGTGCCCTCCCCTGTGACTTGGTGGCTACCAGCAGGTAAGTTGAACCCTTTCTCTCAGTGTTTTTTCACCATCGATTGGAGAATGAACGCCATGTGTATCGAAAAAGGGAGACCAAAGTGATGAGTTTGTAGGTTGAGGATTGGCTCAGAGAGCTAACATTAGCTAACATTAGCAGTGTAGCTGTCAGCTCTAGCCTCAGTTCCCCAGTGCAAACCCAGCTGTGATGCGCATTCACAGGGCGACCAACCAGTTAAACCCCACAGATATGAACGGTTTTCTGGATTATTCCGTCATATCATATATTTTTTTGGAGGAGCTCTGAAACATGGTTCCGGCTTTGGTGGTGGTGGTTGTTGTTGCCCTTGTCGTGTCATTCTGCTGTTAAACACACCTTGTGGTGTTAAATTACAGCTTGACATTTATCAGACGCCCCCCCTCCCCCTTTGTATAACATGTACTGTGTAAAATCATTATAACATTTATAATAATAATCGATTTTATTTGTAATGCCCTTTTATATCCCAAAGGGCTACAGGTCAAAAGCATTTTTTTGTAAAAAAGAAAAAAATATATTTACAAAAAAACATCTCAGAAGGGGCACCAAAAGTTTTACGAAGACTTTGTTTAAAACGATCAATGGATTGTGGTGTCCCTTATTTCTATATTGAGCAAGCTGATGCTTACAATACTGCCATTTCAAGCAATTTGAGAGTATAAGGGCAAGTTGACAATTCGTGTAAGGTGTTTTAATAGTGAAATGACGTCAGTTGAAGCCATGCTTGCAGTTGTGTCATTTAAGAATGTGGATATGGGCAGTTGGAGATTATATGTTTGGTGTCGTAATGTACAGTATACATTGTACTACAAGGTATACTGTTTATTACGACACAGATAACTACATTATGGATTACTACAAAGATTGTAGTAATCCATAATGTAGTTATATGCTTTCCCTCTTATTAATGCTATATATTTGCTTATAAATTCGTTATTTTGGTGAAAACTATATTTTTGATTTATACAATAGCAGTTGGATTGTCCCCCATACCGTCATACAGATACTGGCTCTACTGTACCCACGCAGAAGGAAGGACTGCCCTGATATTGCTTATTGAGTGGATCATCTGAGTCTGAACGGAATACCTCTAGCCATGGAAGGACTTCTCCCTCACCTTGAAGGTAAATGTAAAATAATGACTTTCAAGGTTCCAGACTGAAGTATTTATGTTGACACCACAGTGTTTCAAAGAGTCCAGCATGGGTGATGTAATATGATGGACTACATCAAACGTTATCAGGGGTGGACATGTGTAGCAACATTTGTATTTACCTCAGAAGTATGTGCATGGGGTGTAATGCTCCCAGGAACATGCAAGGACTCTGACTCTTTTTTCCAGTCATTGGGAAAGTATATGATAAATAAGTCTATGATAAGAGAATTGAGCTGAAGGTTTTCCCTATCATGTTATGTATGCTGTGAACTGTTTTTTCTCTTGCTGTTTTCCACACACCGACTTAGGAACTTGCATTGATTGATGTTTGTTTGGACCCCGGTACCAGTGGTTGTGTTATGTAGTTTATGTAAAACCTTTCAAACAAACGCGTTTGAAATCCTGATAGAATTTGCGTTCAGTGTAAAATTACATTGACATTGCTATGACAGTCCTTTTCTCCATTTCATATTGTCTGGGACGTATATTCTGAAACTCGAATAACCAACACCGTGGTTCCTGCCAAGTCACGTTTCCACCACATGGCGGCGACATTTGCAAACAATCAGTCCAATCCGTCCATGTCTATGGGACGGCGTTGTCCTTTTGCTTGTTTTTCTCTATGCAATTTAAATAACGTCAGTTTTAGACACGCCAGTGTATTATACGTCTTTCAAGAGTAGAAAATGCGTTCCTTATTTATTTATACATGTATCTGTGTGCGTTTTAATATGTCCCTGCTTTTTAAATAATTCCAATATAATAATTGAATAATCTGAAATAGCCTAATCAATACGCTTTAACTGTTTCTTTGTAACCTTTTTATATTTCATATATATTTTTTTAAACAAAAAATGCTTTTAACCTGTAGCCATTTGGGATCCGCGGATATAAAAATCACTACAAATAAAACATTATTATTATTATTATTATTATTGTTGAGTCGTTGCAATTTTTTTGCATAGAATACAAAGACAAGGTTCCAAGTCGGAAGTTTTGGCCGCAAAAGTTTTGGTTGCCCGCGGTATGAAAACTTTACATCCCCTAACCCTTATCAGCACCCCTCCATCGGTGAGGGGTACCCCTCCTCTCCTCCGCCGCATCCCGAGGGCCCCGGCGAGCGCGCACGCGTACGACACCGCGTGGGAATGGCTGCATTGTGAGCGAGGGGGTTGGGCCGGCGAGGAAACGAGCAGAGAGAGCCCCTGCGAGTTTGTAATGTCCGCCATGTTTGCCATGGCGTATTGAACCAAGGGAGGAACAGCGGAGCGCGGAGAAAAGGGAGACCGACCGAGAGCGACCGAGACCCGGGCCCTGCGCGCGGCTCTGTTCGCACTGCTGCTGCACAGCCTTGCCCCCCCGATCGATCGATTCACCGGAGAAATCCCACCGATTCCTCCATGAGATCTCGAAGTGAAGCTGCTGGATCGCATAGATTTATGCTGCATTGCATATTATAAGGAGAAAATGAGTAAATTGTCGTTTCGGGCGCGGGCGCTGGACGCCACTAAGCCTCTGCCCGTTTTCCGCTGCGAGGATCTGCCCGACCTGCACGAGTATGCCTCCATCAACCGTGCGGTGCCGCAGATGCCAACCGGCATGGAAAAAGAGGAGGAATCGGTATGTTGGATCGCTAGCCTCACTTTTTGATGGATCGCCCTTTGCATTATTTTTTATTTTCAAGACGCGCTTCTGTGCTAACCCTGCGCAGGCTAGCGCAAAATGGCCGCCATTGCTGCCCCTCTTTTTCGGTGGACACGACGGATCTCGACGTGTAACGCGTATTACGACCTGGTTTTGCCACACGCGTTATTTTAAGGTCCCGTTGATTTTGTGTTTAACCGAAATTCGTGTTGTGTCGAGCGGTGTCGCTCAAAATTGCCCCCCCGAAAGCACAAAGGGAGTCACGTGACTTGTGTTTCCTCCACCATTTTGTTGACTTTTCTCTTGTGGAGAGACGAGCGGGCCTTTAGCGTAGTAGCGCAGTGGCGGTGTGAGGACGCCAGGGGGCAGGGGGCCCGGCGCTTTTGACAGCTAGTAGCTGGCAGTTGACAGCTCCGGCATGGGTTGTCTGGACTCTTGTGGGGGTGGGGCTGTATTTAACAGCACTTTACTAACTCAGTTATATGTTGTCACTGGCTTTATATCCTATAGGCACAGGTCTATAGATAGTTCGTTCATGCAAATAAGAGGAAAGTAGGAGATTCAACTATCAGAAAAATTGTAGTAACTTTCCTATGGTATAACCCGTGCACTGGTAGCATGCATGCAGCAATGACTCATCCGTGCGTGCATTCAACTATGTCGATGGAATGGAACTATTTAACTTTTAGCCTCCAGCCACATAGTTAATCCGGTTCTTTTATCCAAACGTTCATTGAGTGTGTGATCCTTTTGGTACTTGCATAGGCAGTCGCCATTATCTTAAAATTAAATGAAACAATCGCACTGAGAGCGGCAACCCAAGTAGCATTTCACATTAATGACTGATATAAATGTGTTGACATCTCATAATTATATGCGTGTTGCTAAATGTTAATTTAGAGCTATTATTGTTTATTCTCACCCTTTCCACCTCTGCTAACGCTCTTTGGGATGAGGCTGAATAATCACTTGCAAAGCCCACTTTGTATTTTAGTAGATGCTTTAAAAAAATAAACAATCATTTTCATTATTGAACTATTATGTTTGTGGTGGGACTGGATCAGTATTCAGCTTTTCTGTCATTGGGTCATCGTTTGGTTGGACCATGATGGAAATCCCATGTGGGGTTCACATATTTTACCCCCAGGTGTGAATCCGATTAGTGCTTTATAAGCCTACCAAAATACTGTTTTCTCTGTCTGGTCACAACGTTTTTCCTCTGGTGTGATTGGTCCACATTGCTGCTTCAAATCCCAATGGCCACTGCCGAGTGACAACAACCAGTATAAGCGCTGTAAAATCAGCAGAAATCTCCCCTGTTCATATATACACACACACATGGCGCACGCACACACAGCACACCAGAAACAGTGTTACGTAATGGAGTGACAGATGAGGTAAACAGGCCGTTTTACTACAGGACTACACACATGGCTTAGCAGCCTGACCTACATTCTGCCCAGCGAGACACGGCGTGTTCCTGTGTTGACAGAGCGCCTGTAAGGCACTGACCTCTCAGCGGGACGCACATGTCCTACTTCAATTATCACAACTCTGTTTGACCATTTATCACGGCTTACCCACTATTTACAATTTTACTATTTAGAAGTAATTCAGCAGTTGCGGTTCTTCAAGGTTACTTACCGGGAATTCAAATGCTTGTCGTTCAGGGGTGGGTTGGTGTTGGGACACACTGCTCACAGATGCCTACTGGTGAGGCTGTGGAAATTGGGGATGGAACTCTATAGCCAGTTCCTCATCAGCGATGGCATAGCGTGCTTCTGCTAAGGACCCGGCAGTGGTTTTGGTTGTCGCGTTGATCAGGGGGCGCCGATCCTGGGCATGTACCAGCTTACTGCTAAACAACCACGACTGCTTTGCAACTCTTGGTGCTAGCTGTTTTTCCGCAGCTACGGACGTGATCGATCTGCAAGGGAATCGGGCATGTGGACGACCAGGATGTGTCAATGTAAAACTTGGACATTCATTGGATATCTATATTTGCAGTGTTTTTAAGAACCATTCTCTGCCATGCTTGGTTGCATGTAGTATTTGGGGCTGTAGCAATGTATTAGCCGGCTGCAATGTATAGCTGTTGAGCCCCGTGTGCATCCTGGATGTCCTTTATTGATTGTACTACAACATGTTATCATCAAGGTAACGCGTTGGCAGTGTCTGAAAGGGAAATTGTGTTTGCTCTCCTCAGTCGAAGCGGAGACTCCCTCAGCGTTTCTCCCATCACCTGCAGCAGGCTACACTTTGGTTGCCACGGTAACTTGCATGGGAATCGTTCCATCTGTTCCTCTGGGAGAACGTTAAGCGAACGCACTGTGTGTTGAAGGGGGGGGGTGGTGCTGAGTAAATGTCTTCTTTGCATCTGCTGCCAGGTCCTTGAAGTCATTCTCAGTGTAAAGACCAAAACGTCCTATCTGTCTGCCATTCATCACAGGCCTGGTGTATCCCTGTGCGTTCGCCTTGGCCCCTTGTGTTCATGAGTCTGCAGGCTGGTCTCCTTCCAGGACCGGTGGTACAACGGGCTCTCCTGCGGATGGAGCAGGTCCTAATGTGTACTGTACTGCTCAGTATCTGGGCCACTGGGTAGGAACCCAGTGCGGGGGGGTGCAGGGGTCAGCCTGGAGGGGAAGGCCCCCCATCTGGCCCAGGGGAGCTCCACACCGTGGTGCTCTCCTGGGTGCTGAGGATCTGGAGGTTTCCCATCACATGTCACGTGAATTTTGTGTATTTTAGTAGTCGATTTCCATAAAATGCTGGCATACCATATATTGACCCAAGTCAAAAGGCAGGAAAGGAGTTTTTGGCGGGAAAGAGAAGTGGTGGTTTGGGTCTTCTGGCTTTGTTTTCTGCGTCATTGTGCTGGAGGCCTGCAGGCCAAAATTGGGAATGAAGGATATTTAGCATGGGATCTCCGTTCAGCATCGCTAGTGGACATACTGCCTCCTTCAATCAGGGCGCTAACTAGGTGGCACCATTCACAATAAGCGTCCCCTGCGATTCGTGGTTGTATCACAAGCTAAACTCGGAGAACATCCTCACGTTGGTTTGAACCGTCACAGGGGACCTGCATTAGCTGCCGCTAAACGCATGGTAACTCGTGTAATTGAGTGTTCTGTGGGTGATGAAATTGTACACATTTTCTCACAGTCAGACAAAAGGGAATTGGGCTGTGAGCCGCCATCTGTGGATGTTTATAAGCGCATGATTAATTGCCATGACGTGGGTTTCGTTGGAAGAGAAAAACAATTACTGCCGGGCCATTGAGTAACCGACCACAATCATCACTTGTATTTCTTGGTCTTCAGGAGGAATTTATCCTGCCACGCTCAGGAATGTAATGTCAATTCTGTACGGGTCATGGTCTGCTTGCCCCCACCCTCACTCGCTCACTGCATGGTGAATGAGTGACTCCATCAGGTCATGGGACTGTATTCCTCCACGGTTGAACTGACTGTAATTGCTCAAATTCCTTTGCCTGTATTGCACTTTCTCCATCCTTGTGGCGCAACTTTTATTTAATTGCGGTTCTGCACTCGACAGTGGAATCAACATTTTTCGTAAAAACAAATTCAAAGAAACCGAATCCAGTGGAACGATCGGGGCCCCCTTGTTGTTGTTGGGTTACACGTTGTGCACTGAAATATACATTGTAACACTTTGCGTAATGGCCCTGTTCATATAACTTTAATGCACAGCGGCCGTGAGGCGCCCACCGCGTGCAGGGAGTATCCGATTGGTTAGCGCTGAACCGCTACAGTGTGCTAGCATACTAAACATAAACCTTGCACGGTTGGTTTAGTAACTTTTTTTTGGGGGGGGGGGGGGCTCAAATAAATTATTCTATTGTGAAAGCACATCGTATATTTTTACGCCAATGCGGGGGGGAAATCATCCACAGTGATCTGGTCATAAAGTTCCAAAAATGTGATGGAAATGCAATCTGTCCTCGTACCTTTTCACCTTGGAGTGTTTGACTTCCAGCTTTACACGTCTTTACATTTCATGATAAGATCAGCAAAATATATATAAAGTCCAACGCGAAGGACTTTACACTCGGCTCAACGTCGAGACCTGCCCCGACTGAGACTTGTCCTTCCTTCCCTCCCCCCCTACCTCCCTCAGGAGCACCACCTGCAGAGAGCCATCTCAGCGCAGCAGGTGTACGGCGAGAAGCGCGACAGCATGGTGATCCCGGTGCCCGAGGCGGAGAGCAACATCGCCTACTACGAGTCCCTCTACCCCGGGGACTTCAAGATGCCAAAGCAGCTCATTCACATACAGCGTGAGTAGCAGGCCGCGCCCCCACACCCTCCCCCCCCGACGCCATTGGGTCCGTGATTTTGTTTCAGCCAATCGCGTTGCAGGGAGGCTGGGCTCTGAGCTGTGTGATTAGCAAACACAAATTCAGCCAGCAGTACTAAACTACATCTTTATTTAACTAGAGGGTTCAATTCAACACTTTTTTAATGAGTGCTGTAAAAATACACTCACTTAAGTCCCCTTCTGGAAGATTCATCCGCTCACGCCAATTCATTTCCTCTGGTCGTAATGAAGATGGAATCACGGCGTCATTTTCAGTGTTTGGTTTCCGGCCCAGGCTGTACCCTGTTCTGCTGTAACATAGAAGCACTTCTGGAGCCTCCACTGTGATGATGGCTGCTTTACGTCTATGCTGCTGCTGCTGCTGCAGTGGAAGACGATGGTAGCTGTCAGGACCAGCTAACAATAACAAGCATGAATTTGTTAGAACGGGTTCACTTTTGTCGAATATGTGATTCAACCATATCATTTCTGATTTTGAAGGTGTACACCGATAGTTTGTGTCCGTCGTTCTGACTGCAAGAGTCTCGTGTTAGGATGGCGCATGCGATGGAAGCAGGTCACATGAACTACAGATATAAGCGTTTGGCTTGCGAGTGTTTCCTCGTACGTCCGAGTGTGTGGAACGTTTGAGCTCAGCCCAGCGGCGTGGCGACCGAGCAGCACGTGTGTGTGTGTGTTTGTGTCAGCGAGAGAGAGCTGGGATAAAGGTGAGGGAAGTGTAAGTGAATGCCCCTCCCTGTGGGATCCCTGTGCCCTGTGGTTTGATCCCAAAGGCATCCTGCTGTCTCAAAGTGTTTGAGCAAACACGAGGGTGAGGATGAGAGAGACAGCGAGCGAGCGAGGGAGGGAGGGAGGGAGGGAGGGGGCTGAGTGTGGTTCTGAGCAGAGCTCTGGGACTGCTTTGTGGGAAATTGAAGAGCATCTCCCAACGTCAACAGACATATTTTGATTGTCAATGCGCATTAGCTACTATGAGCTATACTTATTTGATGGACAAATAATGTGTTTTTGATGTTTCATGTTCTGAGCCATTCAATACTCGCGCTTGGCCTCCAGAATTGGTCTGTATTTTTGGGAATTTTTCTTAATGAGGAGATGCTGCTGTATGTTATGTAGACAAGCTGCGTTTGCACCCCCCACATCTCCTCCCTTATTGCTCAGATTCCTTGGAGGCCTGTGTGTGTGATTATAACGGAGCGAGGAGGAAACCACTCCTTAAGGCATCTGGCAGCCATGGCTGATGAATATGGTTATGTCATCGGCAAAAGCCCATGTTAAAATGACCTCGGGGCAATGGCCGCCTCCCAACACACTGGTGATTCAGAAAGTAAACAAGGCTATTTTGGACCAAGCAAAGGCTCGGAGAGATGCTGTTGGTTTACTGTTGTGTGTCTGTGAATAAGAATAAGAGTATTTTGCTCCAGCAGAATGGGATTTCTCTTAAATGGTGTTGCATCAGAATGAGTTGGAGAGGACCTCTTTTAAATGCGTTTATATTTGAGAGAATTTCAACACTGGATTACGTCACCAACTGCCCCCAAGAGTGTTTGAAATTGTCTGAATTGTCTGGGCCAAATCTCTGGAGCCCACACAGTTCCCTGAGGGGAGTCTGTCTCACAGGTTGGATTCACAAAGTGAACCCAGCTCGTCCGGCCGTATAAAGGGAGAGAAAGGACATATGCACAGTGTTCTCCAGTAACAGTAAAAGACCACGCTTCAGTTAAAGTTAACGACAATCTGTTCAAGTTAAGATGGCACTTTATCCATCCCGGACCGGACTGGAGATGAAATCCTGGGTTTGTGTGAGGGCTCTCGACGAATATTGAAATTCGCACATGCCCAATGAAAACACACTCCACACTATTGTTTTCATATCCTTTATGGAATGTTTTGCATCCACGTTTACTGAAACGATTTTGATAAACATTGGTGGTCATGGTTACGCGACTCCCGCCACCCCTCTCTGTTTAGATTACAGGCGCGCGATCAGCTGATGGCGTTAGGTAAAAAGTTGTAGTTGATCAGCTGGCTGTCATTTTCCATCAAGCAAAAAATATGGCTCAGTTTTCGAATACGCATTACACAGTATGCCGAGTTATAACTGAAGATACACAAGTACATTGCTCAGATAAATCATCCTTTCCATTTCACCTGCTATGTTTGTTTAGATGAGCGTCTCGGGCTCGAGCGCAAGCTTGCGGCAGCGTCATGGCAACGAACGTCATTGTTCCTGAATGCCTCCGTCTACCCTGTCCACAGTACAACGCAAACCCAGCGTTTTCACATTTATCCCACCTCAGCGATCGTTTTCGAAAAGCATTGTTTTCAGTGTCGGAATTCTGTTTTAGTGTGGACAGAATGGCGAAACGGATAAATATTTATGCGTTTGTAGATTTATCCGGGCCCTAAAATAAACGACGAGACAGTAGTTATGTCTCATTGTAATAGTTTGACCTGTTTTTGACCTAATGCACTGACACGTTTTTTTTGGAGAGAATACTCCAAAGCAATTTTGACAGCCCTAGTTTGTGTTGACTTGACCCATTTTCTCCAGGCTGTAGTTTGTCCTCTTCACAGCCACCGTCCCTCACGTCCCCCCCTTCTTCCTCCTCCAGCTTTCTGTCTGGACGCCGAGCAGCCCGACTACGACCTGGACACGGACGACGAGACGTTTGTGAACAAGCTGAAGAAGAAGATGGAGATCACGGCCCTGCAGCTGGAGGACATGATCGACCGGCTGGAGAAGGGCAGCGGGCAGCAGGTACGCGTCTTGCTCGCGCTTGCTCGCTCGTCGTGCGGCGCGTGGCGAGGAGTCACCCCCGTACAATAAAGAAGCTTGGGTATCATGGGCAGAAATCAGGACTTTATGAGATGTTGTCAAAGTTTGATCCACTTAAGGGATCACAATGTTTTTGTCGTGCCTCTTAAGTTTACAGACACAACTGTCATACTGCCTATAGTGTCTGACGCAGACGGTACAAGAGCTAACTTGCGTCCCACCCCCACAGCTGGTCAGTCTGAAGGAGGCCAAGCTGCTCCTGAAGGAGGATGACGAGCTCATCAAGGAGGTTTTTGAGTACTGGAGCCGCAAGCGGAAAGGCTGCAAGGCGGGCTGCCTGATCCCCAGCGTGAAGCACGAGAAAAGGGACGGCTCCAGCACCAGCGACCCCTACGTGGGCTTCCGCCGGCGGACAGAGAAGATGCAGACGCGGAAGGTGAGAGGTCACGGCGTGGCGTCGCACGTCGGACATGTTGGGGTTAAGCTACAAAGATGGACTGTATTTATGAAGCGCTTTTCTACAACAACGTTGTACTCAAAGCGTTTTACAATGCGATACCTCACATTCACCCGTTCACACACTGACAGCGGGTCAACCGTGCAAGGTGGGGAACAGGTAGGGGTTAGGTGTCTTGTTCAGGGACACCTCAACACACCTCAATACACGTAGGTGTAGACTCGTGTTAATATTCATGCATTCATGTCACTTTCATCGCCGTTTGTGGAGGAAGAACAAGAACATTAGGATTATGTCGATTTTTTTATTTTATTTATTTATTTATTTATTTTTAACCCAGCAGTGTTCATCGCTATGAAACACACACACACACACACTTCAGTGTGCTGCCGCTCAGCACATGCACACCCTTCATCCGGGGCTGCCACTCGGCTGCGCCGGCACACACACACACACTCCCAGAGCAACAACAAGTTCTCCACCGAAACATGAAATCATGTCCAGGAAATGAGAAGGGCCCTTCACGGGGACCACCCTTGACTCACCGGAGAGAGCGTGCGTCTAATCTCCCCTTGGGACGTAATTGGCTGGTGTTGAAGAGCACCTCAAACGCCCGCCCCCAGCACCACCCCACCCCCACCCCCTATGACAGCTGCAGCAGCACCGCGAGGCCCTGCCACTGCTCAGCTAAGAATAAACCCCCACTAGCTCTGGCACAACACAGTGACTCTCGGGGGGCCTGGGGGTGGGGGAGGTGGAGCACAGGAAACGGTTCCGTATGAAATCACCGCTTATTATTGTTAAAGGTTCCTAATAAACGGGCCGCTGACGCAGTTGCACCCACGTCCGTCCTTTTTATGTATTCTTCTAATCATCGGGTTGCGACCACCGTTATAAACAAAATATACTGTACAGAATATAAACCCAACACCGCTGTGGTATCGACTCGACTCCCCTAACGGGTCCCGTTCCCCCCCCCCGTCCAGAACCGCAAGAACGACGAGGCGTCGTACGAGAAGATGCTGAAGCTGCGCCGGGACCTGAGTCGGGCGGTCACCATCCTGGAGATGATCAAGAGGAGGGAGAAGAGCAAGCGAGAGCTGCTCCACCTCACCCTGGAGATCGTGGAGAAGAGGTAGGAACCCTCTCTCTCTCTCTCCCCCACCGTGTGTAGATTGGTGCGAGGCACTTGTGGAGGATTTGTGAAGCCTTTTCATTCAAATGGCCCTTCATCTCTGTATCTTGGTAGAGGGACACCCCCCATGCCCCTCAAGGGGAAGAACCTCACCTCAGCTCAGTTCAGTTCAAAGCAGGGCCCCTCCCCCCTTACTGGGACCAGGTGCCCACAGAGACGGACAGGATGGTCAGGGCAAAACGCTGAATTTGTAGGACTGTTATCGGGGTGTATTTCAGAGTTGATCTGCTCTCTCCCAATGAGAGAACCATGCGATTTCTGAAGTTGAAGCAGAAGCGGGGTTGTGTTGGTGCACTGCTGCAAGAGGGACCGAGTTACGCATGTGGTGCAGTTTGTGCACCACAGTGTACAAACTGTGGTGCAGAGTTGACAAATCAACAGTCAATGGGAATCCTTGACAACCGCACACACCGTTCTTGCGACACTGTACACTAGTGCACTTGCCCTAAACTGAAGTTCATATCAAGTCTCTCAGCAGGCTGTAAAACAGTCACAGCGTGTGCATGCGTGTCTTTGTGTGTGTGCGCGTGCGTGCACCGGATTTACAATAGGAGTTGTAACAACATGATTCCAGGCATTTTGGTGACATTTTCGTCGATTCGTCGGATCTTGGATGTCCAGAGTTCCCCGGTCGTTGTTCTGAGTGGGGTCTGTCGCTCTCAATGGATGTCCGTCGTCTCTGGCTGTAGTTTGTTTTGGTTTCCTCCTCGTTGTGTCGGGGCTGCTAGGTATGTGAACGCAGCCCGAGGCTGTGTGCGTAATGGCTCAGACAGGCCGTTGGATGACTCAAGCAAGTTTTCGTTTGTGTGGATATTGCGCAACAATGTGCTTTTTGTTAATAGCAGGGAGCGTTGTCAAAACAATGTTGTTTGTTTGACAGTTTGCTGTGTAATGAAGACACGCTTGCGTGCCCGTTGACTGCGTGCAGCCTCTACTACTAGGCCGTGAAAACGTGTTTTTCAGTTTATTGTATTTTCAATCTTTTCTGTAGTGCATTGATGCAACAATATATTTTTTACCACGGCCCCTGGGAGTCTGCATGTTTTCCCAGGGTCTATCTTCGTTCGGCCCTATATATTCACACACACACACACGAACACACACGGCTGGAATGAGGTTCTCGTGAGAGCGGCTGTCAGAACGGACCTAAATTGCGGACCCTTCTCCTTTTCGTTTAGATTTCTCCCCCCGGTTTATATTCAGGGTGACATTTCAATTTCCTGCCGTTAACCGGACCCGCCGTGTGTCTGCTGCTGTCCACCGCCGGCACCACCCCGCCCATTTCCACTCGGGGGGGGGGGGGGGGGGGGGGGGGGGGGGGGGGGGGGGGGGGGGGGGGGGGGGGGGGGGGGGGGGGGGGG
>JAOTIX010000091.1:8596571-8611354 GCA_027123715.1 Gaidropsarus macrophthalmus | reverse complement strand
GGAAGGGGAGGGAAGGGTGTCTATGCAGAGTTGAGATGGACTCTAAACTTGCCATGATTTCTTTTTAGTTCTCTCTAAGCTCTCTCTCTCTCTAAGTTCTCACTGCTTGACCAGTTCCACTAGGGAAGCTTCCCAGAATAATCGTGGCTTTTCATTAGCTAGCTCCCACCACGAGCAGTGTGTATTTCCCTGTCCTGCTTCATGGCATGCTTGAGACGAGTTCCAGCAGTATCCACTTTACAAGCGGAACCATTGTGATCTTCACAACGGTGCCACTTGGGCTGCCGGGTTGAATGTTGCTGCTCAGTGCCAAACTCTATCAGATGCTTGGCAGAGCGATGCCAATAATCAGTCCAAATATGATGAGTGCTGCGAATGTGCAGAAGTTAACAGTAGCTTTGTCTTCTGGCAAGCAGCCAGTGGCATATTTAAGCACGCATTAAAGGCTGGCAGGAGGTTAAACACAGGAACATTGTCACATTCTTACCGATGATATGGCCAGTTGCATTCTATTAGGCATAGAGGAGCTGGTGCGACTAAATGTTAATTGAAACCTTCATTTCAAGAAAAATGTATTTACTCATGCATATTTCCGCTCTACTGTAATCAATACAGTAAGAGTGCCCCTTGAATCAATATTCTGTTTGCCAGTCGAAGCTAACAGCTGGTTAGCGCCAGTGAGTCTGGTCGGTTTGTTATCCCTCAACCAGGGCCTTTAAAGATGGTTTCACCATTTTTCGGTTAATTCATCCAGTTCATGGCGGATGCACCGTTGTTGAGGATGTGGTAACCTGAGGGCACGGCCCATTGTGGCCCTATACTTGAGCACCTGGCCCAGCTCCCTATGAACCCTGCGCCCTCGCTGGTGGTGCATAGAGCAATTTTACAGCCATGCGTGGACCGTCCGCAACAAGGCAACTATGTATTCTGTAAAAAACCCTAAAAAAACCCCACTTTGGTTGATAAGTTGGCATGGTAACCGACAGCAACAAAGGCTGGCTTTTGTAGCTTATGTTGCGAAATATTGAGGAAATGACAGGTGGCTATCTTTTTTCAATTCATCCCTTTGCAGAGGTGGAGCTTAATTTGTCTGTTAAAGGGACTAAGGCCGGTTTTGTTTGTTTCATGCAGCAATTCTTGTGTCAACGAGAGGGGGGCCTGAGAAAACATTTCCAACCACTCGGTTAATAACACAGTGTTGCTCATTGTGACGTTACATTTAATGCAGTACAATAAAATAGAGAACTGCTTTAAACGACAACAATTGGAAATGAAAAGCACATCATAGCTGTGGGATGAAGAATACCATATGATTCATTTGGGGAAAGTATTCTCCACTGACACGACTCACTGCAGGCGGTCTCAAATGTTCCACATTTTAGGTTGGGTTACACACGTTGATCTAAGAGCCCATGTGGTCACCTGACGCTGGCGTATGGATCTCCTTGACATTAATGCCGTTGTTTGATGTATACCTGTCATTTATTGTACAAGGTGACGCCAGCGTTGATCTTGGCTGGTCTGCTGTTACCACAGGATTTCACATCTGGCTGTAGATGGAGGGAGGGGGTGTGGGGACCAAGGGAAACTCCACTGCTTTCTCAACATTTCCTGCTTACCATAACCTCGGTCATGTCGTCATAGCATTAACTGGGGTCAGGTGGTGGGGGAGAGACTACATCATACTGGCAAAAAGACTTTAAAGAACTAGCTTTAAACTATTCTGCTATTGGCTGCTTGACGTGTTGGAGAAGGATGCTGCTGTAGCCGGAGGCCACAAATGATTCACTTGATAAGAACAGGGTCTGTCATGGCTACTGACAATTTAGTTCACCATGAGCTGATTTAGCATACAATCAATCAAGCATACAGTTCTTAAGGTGCCAGTTGCATTTTCATTTGTCAGAGCAAAACATTGGCCTACTTTCCCCAGATTGAATGGATTGAACAAAATGGTGCCAGCCCAGCACTGGTATTGGATCCCAATAAAATTTTCTGCTGAAGGCCATTCATGTGCAGGACTTTATTACTGCGCACCTTTATTACTTCAAACATATTACTATTCAACCATTTTTATTCACAATGAAAGTCTACTGCAGAATTAAAGCACTTGCGTAGCTTCAGCATTTCGGATTTGTAAAATGGTGGGGTTGTCGCTTTACCTTAAAATACTTTCCTTTTCAAGTTGTACCTGAATCCTAAGTGCCTGACATATCCAGTCCGTTGGGTAGGGCAGAAATACGTATTTTAAGCAGGACAAGAACAAGAGAAGTGCATCTGAAAACTGAATAATGAATGGGGACCACATTGTGGATGGAAAGGGATGTGGTTCAGTAATAGTCTTGTGAACATTTCCATGGTAAATCTTTGGTCTGTCCAGATCCTCATTTCCAAGAAAACCTAATGAAAATTACACATGGATGCTAATGAATGACCGTCGGCTTTTGTAGACTGCTGGATCCAAGGTATATAATTATATTAGTCTGGTCCCTTTTTAGGCCTTGGATGCATTACATGTGTCTAAATGTGTTTTGTCAGCCTCTCCTAAGCTGTGTGTGTGCCTTGACTGTATTGTTTTCACACCTGTCTTTGCAGACACCCTGTCTGACCACAGGTTTAAGGTCCTACCATCTAGTAATCAGCTTGGAGGCGCGTGACGGAAGGGACACCTTCTGATGAGGATTGACCACAGCACTTCCACAAAGTCCTGAAAACACGAGCCACATCGCTGTACCTGATGAGGGAGGAAAATAGCGCTCCTGTTTGCATTGCTACCAGGCTACATAAATCTAGCCGTCGCAGGCATTCTGGAAAGTGGCGCTCACTTCGGGGGCCCTGTTTGTGCCGTCTGAGTCAGGCTCGTGAATCTGAAACTGGAGCCCACGCCTTGTCATTCCTCCGAGGCACCTCCCACCGCAGCAGTGGGTGCGGCACGTGCATGAAAGGCAGCGAGACGTCCACTCACTTTCATCCTCTGTCATTTGGACCTTTCCCAAACAACTCTGCCTAATGCCTGTTCCTTCTCCTCGCCCACTCGCCTTTCATTTTCCCTTCGGTCTCTCTGCCATGCTCCGCGTGTAAACCTCCCCTCCGTACCCTCGCCGTGCCCCCTCCCTCCTCTTTGTTTTATACCACAGCTATGATTTAGGCGTCAGGTTTGCTCCTGCTCCCTCCCAGCCCTGGATCACATTACCCTGCCATTACTCAGTCCTTCCCCCAGAACGGGCGCTCCGCGTCACGCACTGCGGTGCCGTCCTGCCTGCCTGCTCCGCACCCCCGGTGTGCTGTAAGGCAGCAATGGAACGGTGCGCTTCAACCACAGACCCAAGAATAAGCCCTGAGTGGAGGTGCTCCAGGGAGGCCACAGGCTCCCTAGAATAAGCCCGAGTGGAGCTGCGGGCAGCGAGGCTGGCTGCTCTTCAGGGCTCTTTTTATGCTCCTCAACCAGGAGAGACGCGGTCTGGAGGTCTCCCTAGCAGGCGACTGTCAGCGGGCTGCATATAGGTAGTAGGGTAGATTTATCTTGGGAAACTTTTCAGGATCCCTTTTGGTCAAACCCTTATTGGCCAACGTTATGATATATGTGTCTTGAAGGCTCTATGTATTTTGTTGTTGTGGTGGGCATGGCGGTGGAGAGCACGCCTGCTGCTTTTCATTTGTCACAAGTCATCCCATGATTTGCAGCTCTCATCGTTTTATGGTTATGTAATGGCGGCTCCCTTGACGAGTAAAATGTCTTGTTAAACCCCGTGCCGGCCTTTCCTCATAAAAGTGAGTGATGCAGAGAGGGTCTTGCTAGCCGTTGTCGACGGCCTCGGCCCTGCAGTGTTGTGTTCTGAGGGATGGGACGCTAGTGCATCCAGCAGGCGGAGTCAATTCATGACGCCGCAGGAACTTCAGTGGACCAGGCTTTTACGGCTTGATTAATGGATGCTGAGCGGAACCCTTAAATCTACCCAGGAACCCGGGGATACTCCCGCCCTCATGCTGTAGAGAGGAGGGCTGCACCGTGTCTCAATGCATCGCTGCATAGTTTTACAGGGCGGGGCGTTGGCTCGACACCTCCAACCTCTGTCCCCCTTTTTAAGCCTGATGCGTCACACAACCTCTTGTTTTGCAATGCTCCAAATTTACGACGTGCTGTCGTCCGATTGGAAGCCGGCCGGCGTGTCCCCGCTAGGGGCTGGCCGAGATGAGGGCAGGGCAAATGCTTCGCAATTGGATGGGAAGTTATGTCTGAAGCCTTGGTGCCTCGCTCAGTGCCATCTCCTGCCTAGTGTGGTGGTAATGAGGCATCTGTCTAAACTGAACACGGTTGTTTGGTCGGGATGCGGCGCGGAGCCAGTGTGGCCGGAGGGCCTTTCGCCCAACGAACACGGGCCGAATCGGTTGTTTTCACTCTGCTTTGCCGCCGGCAGCTTGGCTTACCGGTCTGCTGCCGTATTGCTTCACTTTGCAATGGAAATGTTTGATTAATAATGCGGTTGCCAAGCAAATCACAATTAATCTGTGAATATCCGAGTCGGTCAGTCCAGGTCTCTTTGTTTGCCCTGAAGAGAGGGGAATGTAGAAGTAGGCCAGCCCAGCCAATCTCGCAGAGATGGCCCCTGGAGCACCAGCTCTAGTGAGAGTGCCACAATGACTTTATGCCTTTTGTTTATAGTTTCATTGACTATTCCATAGTATGTTCTTATTATTTTTTTCAATACAATTGTTGGTTTATGCTTTTACCGTGTTTGTAAGGGTTAATATTCTTAGAACGTGTACTTCATATTTAATGCATCCAGAATACGGGAAGCTCCTGATATGCTGATGGCTAAATTCAGGCCCTTTGTTTATCCAGTATTTAAAGTAACTATTAAGGTGCCTGAGTGCATTCACACAATGCCCGCCTAGAAAATACCAAAGACCCGCGTGTCTCCGTTGAGTCAATTCTTTCTGTTGCCTGAAAAATCGACCACTTTCTCCATAGACCTCCTTGCAGTGGCTCTCACACTCTGAGAACCACTTCACAAATTAAAGAGGGATTTAAAAGATGTATATTGTAGCGTGTTACTGTGTGTGCTGATGCAAGGTTAGCCTGTTTAACACGGGTGCTGGCTGGGATTTCTGTAATAGCCTCAGGTGAAATAATAGGTAATATCTCTTTCACAATAATAAAACGTCAGCGCGCACTGGAATCGGTATTACTTAATTTTTGTTCGTCCTATGGGGAAAAATATGCCCTCGCATCCAGAGACTTATAAAACTGCCTAGCCTTGGCATGGATACTTGTGAGGCTTAGGGCTAATGCTAAACTGCTGTAATCCATTATTTAGGTTGGTTTCAGAGCAGCAATACTGAGGTTCAGCATGTACCTGTCAGTACTAAATGATTGCTTATTTCCTGCCAGAGGGGGGAGGGGGGCTTCATGGGTGTAATGGCAAACAGCTGCCTCAGCTGGATGATACCATTACTTTTTCCACCGGCCTATTGCTGGTTCTCGAACCAGCGTGCATCCCCAAACCCTTCTTCCCAAGCCTCTCCTCTTCCCACCTTGCTCGGAGCCTGCTGACCGTAGCGGGGTTGTTGTATGCGAAGCGAGGGAATGTCAACCTCTTTATTGCTAATGGCAATGTCACGCTTTTGGACTAAAGGCAAGAAGAACCATTTGTATTTTTGTCTGCCAGCTGAAATACTGCATTTATCATGCCTGCTTCTCCGGGTCTTGCTGACGGCCTCAGTGCTCTCCCCTCCCTTTGATTAGCTAAATGCTCAATCGATCCTGCCGCGTTGATGCGAGGCCCAGATTTATCACATGGTCAGAGGAGCGTGCTGGATGTTGCCTCTCCAGCCAGCTGTCCTATCTTTCATTGGAAAACCATAAACATAAATGTGTGGAATGTGTCCCTGCGATGCGAGTCTCTGGTGGAGTGCGGAGAGCGATCTCCTCTGCTTTCTCCTGTCAGTGGAATTGGAGAGCCGCCGCCCGTTGAGTTTGCTGACATTTCAGTAAAAGAGCACCAAAAAAGCCCATCTCAGCAAGGTTAGACTGGCCAATCTGTGACACAGCACCCTGGTCTAATGGGGAAATGGAACGATGGACTTCCTCACCGGGGCTGAAGCCCTTCTGCCTGGGATTCCCAGATAATTCAACATTATTTAGACAATAATGAGCCCGAACAGGCAGTATTATCGTCATGGTCCTCATCAGACAGCACATTTTGTGAGAGAAATAGTCAAAGCTTCAGTGGGTCATAGAAGCGGTAGTGAACACAGTTTACCATGTGACATAGTTTGGACAATGAATAGTGTTGAGTCCAGTGCGAGTTACACTGGAGCCAGTAGGAAGCGTACTTGCTAATTGACCTCTTCCAATTAGCATTTAGCAAACCCATGGATGTATCAAAAAAGGTTGGTTTATTTCAACCTTTTAGTGCATTTCGATACATGACTAAAGCATTTAAGAGCAACAAGATTATTATTATTAGTATAAATAAAATAAAGCCTTGAAACTGTTTATTCAATAGTTTCTGCAGACATGTGCAGTTTATGCCTCATGCCAAGTCCAGTTACTATGTTCGGTATTTCGAAGGTTTGCCTTTTTAAAATCTCCATACATTTTGACGAAAATCTTGGGCAAGTGCGTTTGAGTTTGGTTTGTTGGATCATATAAATATAAATTGTGGGCAAATGTTTTAGCGGCCCTTGAACTAAGTGTGTATTTTTAAAGCAACCCTTCGTGCTGTATAATTATGGCCCTAATCACCAGGATACACTTTTGTAAAAAAAGACCTCCTATTGAGGGCACAAAAACACTTCACCTGTGCTTAAGGCTTTCAACAGAGTCTTAAGTTTGAAGTGTGTGTGTGTGTGAGATATGTCACCAGACTGTATCCATGGGTGGAGCCCTCTCTGCCAGGATTCTTTCCTCACACCCCAGCATGTAGGTGTATGAAGACGCTCTCCGTCTCGCACACACATCACTTCTACACTTCCTCCGTCGTACCCCCTGCTTAAGCTGCTTAGGCCCGTTCTGCGCGTGTCACCTGTGCGATTCAGCACAAGCGATGCGCGCTGTAGGTCCAGATCTGTTCAGTGTTCCTCGCCATCTGTAACAACTCTGGCCCCCGTCCCCCTCTCTCTGCGCGCTAAGCACCGTGTGAACCCCTCTCTCTCTCTCTCCGCCTCCCTCTACCTGCGCACATGCCAAAACAAGGTGTTCTTTTTCACATGGACTTCAGGAATACGTCCCTCTGCCCTGAGTCACTTCCTGCTCTCCCTGCTCTCCGACAGGAAGGGGTTACTCTCCACATATCCTGCCCAATTCCCAGGGCTTGGCCCGCGCTCCCATTGCTTCTTGATGTTAAACATTCCCAGGCTCCTATAACCTCTCCTAGCTCGCCTGTAATGTCCGAGAGCCGTCCCAGGTGAGTGTGTGGGCGAAACCTCCTGCTTTTCTGAAAACATCTTTTCAGTGTTTTTTTCCAATCTGGCTCGGAAAATGGAGAGAGAGAGAGAGAGTCGGGGCGAGCGGGATTGTAGGAGGTGGGATTGTTGAGAGGGCGACATTCTTTGCTTGTTGTATTCCCCAGACTAACAGGGAAACATGTTTTCCCAACCTTGTTTTGTGTGAAATTTGGAGGTGGAGTTTGGCCAATTGGTCTTGAGGTTTTTACACAACAGGGTAACTGTGCCCAGCGTCCTCCTCTCCTCATGATTTCCCCATAATGTTCTCAACGTGTCCAGCTGCTGAGGGATGCTATCGTATCGGTGAGATACGCTTTGTGATCGAGGACCTGGAGGAAAGAGTTTAGGTGTACTGTGCACAGCAGACGGCCGAACCGAGTTGAATCTGTCACGTCCATTCCTGTTCCGGTGTTTATTGTTGTGTCGGCCATCTCTTCTTCTCCCTCATTCTCCTGCTCCCCCGGGGGCCTGACCTGAGAACCACGTCAACATGCTCCGGCCTCAGCCAATGAGAGAGAGGTTCACATCATCCACATGGCTAAAGAAACAATCCTTCTTGAATCGGGCAAATGCGTGGATCTGACCCCGGGAGCAGAGCGAACTATATTTAGCCTGCTGATGCTCGCTCTAATGGCCCTCTTAGGCCTAATCATTTCCAGGCTCAGCAGCTTCCAAACACACTGGATGGAAGGCCAAACATCAACCCCCCCCCGATGCCCCCAACCTCGCACACCAACCCTGGTTTAAAGATGTCAACACGCATGGCTCTGTCAGGGCTACGCAGGCAAGGCCAATTAGCCCGACGTGATTCCACCTTGTATGTAATTAAGCCCATCCCTAACGAGCTGTACTGTCAAGCAGTCCCGTCCGCTGTAGGGAGGGCTAATGAACACTGACTCCGCACGGTTTGGCTCCGCTCTCTTATTACCCATGTAACTTTGAACATGGCAGCTGCTAATGCTACTGCCTTCTGGCCTCCTCATGTGGAGCGTTTTCCTCCCCCTGTGCGCGCCGCCCTTGGGCCTGACAAACTTCACTCTGCGGGCCTTCTCTCAAACACAAAGTCAATTTCGTCTTCGGCTTGGTTAATTATCCTCTTGCTCTGCCGTTTCGAAGCATTTGTTGGTTTCTCTGCTCATCTGAGCGTATCCTTGCCTTGGTGTGTCCAATGTCTGCTGGGTATTGGGTTGCATCACTTCCTGTGTGCTTCCTCCTCCCTTCAGCCCGAGTGAGACTCCTGTGGTCAGGGGGGGAGGCGAGGGAGAGCCAGAGACGCATCGGAATGGCCGATCTCGCCCCCAGGGAATAGTCCTTCCTTCCTGGCTGTGGATCCATCCCACCTACCCCCCCACCCCCAACCTCGTACCTCCGTAAGCGGGCCATACGAGTCCTGTGGCGTGGGAAAAGTCAAAGTAGCCGGTTAGAAACCTCCCTCTATCGTTTCTGAGGCGTTTTTTTCGGCGAACACGCCCCTTACATCAGGTACATCTCGCACTTCGCCATCGTGAGCACGGAGCGGTGGGCACTGAAATATGATCAGCTGTGCTGGTCAGCTTTTGAAATCCTGGAATTGATTCTTCGCTCCTTTTTATTCCGACGACGAGCTTGTCTCCTCCCTCCTCTTGTTTCTCTGCGTTTGAAAAAAAAAAATGAAGCCTCTTTATTTCCCTCCGTTCCGCCCGCACGCAGATTGTCTTCTTCGCAAATTAGCAATCCTGATGAGTCTGCTCTCTGCAATCAATTTGGCCGCGTGCCGTCCCTTCCAGAAAGGTTACCTGTAGCAATTAAGCTCTGGACAGCGTAACCCCCGACGCGCCACTCCTGCCAATTTCTATTGGGCTAATTAAATAAATGGCTGTGTGTGGAGAGTCAGCTGAATGAAATGTCAAAATATTGATGTTGATTCCAGCGGCTGCAGGGGCAGAGCGGCTGCGCGCCCCAGCGACGCCTTAATGATATTAGCGGCGCTCTGCTTAGTGATGAGGCTGCAAGTTATTCACACTCAGCGGCGGCCGTCCGTCTCCGGCGCCGCGGAGGAAAAGCCCCGGTGATTGCCAGGCGGTTAAATAAAGCCTGGGACGGTTACTCAACAGGAGCTGAGTTTTCATCAGCTGTCACCTTCAAGTATGGCCGCCCAGGCCACACACACACACACACACACACTCACACACACCGTGTTTAAACTGTAAATACAGACGTGTAGGAATGTATTACTTTCTGTTAGCCAGATTTAGAAATGGAAAACCAATCGTTCACGTGTGTGTGTGTGTGTGTGTGTGTGTGTGTGTGTGTGTGTATAATCTCAGTAGCCATGTGTTTTAACAATGGCATTTTCACTTTTGTTTTATATAGATTTTTTGGTCAAGTGTCGGGTGATTTTGTTGATTTATTTACATTTTGTTTTCTTCTTTTCATAAACATTCATTTAAATATATACTAAACTACCTTATACTTTTAATTGTAATTATTTCATCTTCTCTTAAAACAAACAAATATAACAAGAAACCAAATGTGCAGGTTTAGCCCAGTCTTAACTGGTAATCTCTGTTTCACAGCCCAATATAAAATCTCCCCCAAAAAAGATTAAGACAATGGGGGTGGATGGGTTTGGGTTACGTTTGTGAAAAACCCCTCCGCTCTGCTTTGCCTCAGACTGGAAACGAGCCACATGGAGCACGTTAGAATGATGATAAAAGTGGCATATTTCAAAATGACTCAAGTTTCACAGTCATGCTTTGTTGGGAAGCAGACTGACAGCGCTCAGTGTGGAACAACAGTGTGTAACGATGTCCGTTAACGCAAATCAATGCCAACGTTGGAAGGGCTTCATGCCAGCGGCGCTGCAGATACTTGAACGTGGTGACAACCCTTTTTGAAAATCACTGACTTCTGCCAACAGAAATCAGTTCCTGTCGTGAATGAATATCCTGATGTTTCATGGTAATATACCAGGACTTACTGCAGTAACACATCCCTGTACTCTGTACCTCAGGTTGTACCTGACTTCCTGGAGCTCAGCGCCTCCTCCTGCTCCTCCTTCTCCTCCTCTGAGCACCAGACAGACAAGCACCTTAACAGGAACACGGGGCCAGAACTGTAACGAGGGCAAACAGCTTTTCCTTATTTAACACGGCATCCATTTTTCATCAGCTAGGTCAAGGAAGTGATCCGTCTTGCCACTCGGAAGTGAATCGATTTTTGAAAGTGAGTCGAGATGTATTTCTCTTTACTAAGCTGTAAACGTGTTTGCATATGGGAGGCTCGGAACAGAGTGTGTGTGTGTCTCTGCGTTGGCCAGTGAGCGTCTCTCAAGTCTGCCAGACTTCAGGGCCTCATGGTTCCACTGATAGCAGTCCCTCTGAGGCCGTCTAGTGGGCAATGGATTACAGCAGCAGGATCAGTCCTACGGTTCTGATCTCAGGCCAGCCCCTAATGAGCCACGGCATCAGCTGCCAGAGCCCGGCCCAGAATGAAGATGCACCCCACCGAGGATTTGCTGGAGCGCATCATCCGTGGTGTAACAGGGCGGTCTAAGACGGTACCTCCGAGTCCTAACCGCTACACCCAGACCCACCCCGGCGCTCTCTCTCATCTTCTACCCCCTTCCCCTTAACCCTCACCCTTTTTACCCAGCTCTAACATGCTCTCTCTCTCTCTTCCTGTCTCCCCCCCGCTGTCTCCCAGCTCCCTTTCCCTCTCGGGGACGGCGTTGGATCCATGCAGACCAGGTTTCAATCGCTCGCTCGAGTCCTGCGAGGCAAACCTTGAGGGTCTCAATGGGATCAATTTAAGATGGGAGAAGCACCCCCCCCCCCCCACCACACACACACACACATACACCACCTCCTCCTCTCATTGGCCCTCTCAGCTACTGAGTTTGTACGCCAACAACACACAGGCCTTTGATCCCCCCCCCCCCTTCCTCCCAGCTCTTTATTTTTTGCTTTAAGTTTTGTCAAAGCTTGGCTCCAAAAGGGAAAGCAGGGTAAACTCTGCCCGTGTTCAGCCTCTGTTTTCCTGTGGAGACGTCTCTCTTCTCCCCTTCACCTGCCACGGAACGCCTTAACGCAGCGCTGGACCCCGTGGGTGGTGCACAGGCAGGCCCACCACCAGCTTCTCTTTGAAGAGCCGCACCGCGCTCCACTTCCTCAGGTGGGGGCGCCGCCAGAAACGGGGGGGGGGCTTTCCTTTTTGTGTTGTTGTTTGGCTGCTCGAAGCAAACCAGTGAGAAGATGCTGGGAGCTGCATGCATAATGCGCCCCCACTGGGTTGAACCGGGGTCTCTCTCACAGAGGAGGACGGGACAAGGTGGGCTCGCCGCGTTTCCCATGCTGAGCTTTGTTGCGTTTCCTTTTCCCTGGCACTTTCTAAAGGACTTGGCGCAGGGTCAGGACAGCCCAGGGCCCAGGGTTTCCAAGTCTTGTGAAGGCTCCTGGGTTGGGGCCACACTTAGCCTGCATCTCAGAGCGGCTTGCCTCGAACTCCATTTGTTGCACAAGACTGAGTCCAACCCAGTTATAAATTGTGGCTTGTCTCATGGTATCAGCCCAATGGACATTATCTTGCACAGCTTTTCATTGTGGTGTGTTGCATAACAACAATGGTGTCTCTGAACAAGGGCCCCGCGGAGACGGAAAGTCTACCCTCCGACGGGCCCCTGCCCTACTCCGTCTCCACACAGGTCAATGCAGGTCAGCAAGGGCTTTACTGGCCCTACCCCACTGACCTTTCCGCTGTCTCCAGAATGATCATTCCGGGGGTGCGTTTTAGTGCCTCAGAAGTTTGATTCGGAAACGGGTCGGAGCGGGGTTAAAACCAGATGCATCCAACCGGCGGAGATGCACGTCTCTTACTACAAAGTGGAGAGACCCCTTGTTTTCGATCCTCCCCAAAGGGCCCTTTTTGATGACATCACAGGCGTAATTCAGCAGTAATTGTGGTTTAATGCTAGAGTAGAGCGCAGAGGGCTGTAATCTGCCCGCCCCCCCCCCTGCCTCAGAGCAGAGACGACTTCTTTCTCATGTGGTCGGGGCTAATTTAGGATCCAGCATCACAGCTGTGAGGCACCATGAAGCCGTTCTTTTTTTCCTCCCGTGGATTGTGCTTCAGCTCGCGAGTTCAAAAGAAGATGAAGTATAATATCCTGTAACATGAAAGGCAATGGGGGCCGTGTTGACTCGGTTTCACAGCAATGTCTCTACAATAATGTCCAGAGGCTAACAATGGCCCTTCTGATTTAGGTACTTTGGGGAACTTGTAGGGTACTTAAAAAGCACACACCGAACCCGCTGAGCAGAATTTAGGTGTTGAACATTAATATTTAATTCCCATATTTCTCCTGCTCCTGTTGTAACACTATGATCATAGAGGGAATGGGGGAAGGCCATTCTCCTCTGGCAACGGCACTCTCAGAAGCTGTAATTGTTTTTGGAGGTAGATGACATATGCCACTCCCAGCCTGAGGACGTGTGAGCCAGTCCGCTGTCGCGATTGGTTGAAAACAGCACTGGGGACAGGAGCGCTGTCGGATACGAAGCTGGAGTCATTATGAATGTGCGTCCACGGAGCCTTCACGTAATGAAATCCCACCTCAGAAACGTGTAATTACAGATATATATCTACATCCATAGCTAGATTTGGATCCAGATCTATGGCCCTTTATACGCTGCTATATGAACACAGTTCTTGACAAAACGGCCAGGACACGAGGCCTTTACTACCTTGAAGCCCCCTGTGCTCTCTGCAGCCGTATAAACATCAGGCCTGTTTGAAGTGGAAACCTTTATCTGTAGCGCTGGGATTTACATTCCTAGATGGCACGGGGCTGACAAGGAAGGCTGCTGCCGGAGAGAAGGTTCAACTGAATTAGCAGCACTTTCGGCTGCCTTCGGTGCATTACATAAGTATGTAATGTCGGGTCCTGACTTACCTGTGCTCCTCTGACAGCGGACTGAAGGGTCCTCCTGCGTTAGGACACATTACTGGGCCCGGGATGATGCGATTAGTCTTTCTGTTCCCTCCTGAGTGTGTCCTGGAACCAGAGCTTGTGCAAGCAGATATGCCGCATGGCATCCTCTATCGGTGCCTCCATCAGCCGTGATTGGTACCTGGATGTTGTTTTAAAGGTGACTTTTGTGGTGCATTCTTGGCCTTGTTGCACGCACACACACTCAGCTTTTTACCCGGGCAGAGTAAAAGGCTGCATTCACTCAGCATCAATGTCTGTTATGCGTGCTGTTTGTGCAAGGCACTGAGAGGAGAGAGAGTAGAGAGACCCTGATTGTGCTGATGTGGACAGGGTCAGGTACTGTCCCCTTCCAGCTCTGTGCTAGCTTCCCCCCTGGTCCCGGCCGGTGCACACGACCTGTTCAACATGTTAAGCAGATTTCCCCCCTGAGCGAAGCCATCTCCTTAATAAGCAGCCTGACATGGGCTGCTCGTTAAGGAGGGGGAGGGGGCTCTCAAGGTTAATCAGAAATAAATTAAAGCAATCTTTGATTGTTTTTAGTGTTGTCCTTCTTTAGGTAAGCATTTTGCATTCATGGGCCACCCCCGCCCCCCCGTTTAGCGTGATTAGCTCCGGGCTGTCGTGGGTGGTCGCCTGGCTTGGGGGGGACGGGGCTACTGGTTCTGTCTGCATGTTCCCAGCACCGCGTCCCCCCAGACCTCATCTCTCAATAATTCATCCAGACAACAAGGAAGTTAATTGTATGGATGTGCTCTGCTTCATACATATTGTACCCTCCTCCTCTCCCCCTCTGCCACTCATTACTTTCTGTCTGTCTCTGTCTCTGTCTCTCACTCTCTCTCTCTGACTGTTTCTACTGCAACGTGTATGTGATGGGGGCAGGTGTGTGTGTGTGTGTGTGTGTGTGTGTGTGTGTGTGTGTGTATCTCCCGCCTCTTTTTCCCCAGAAACAAAGGAGGTGTCAGCGCAAATTAGCCCCCCCACCCACCCACAGACACACACGCACACACACACACCTGAGCGAGCGCGGTGGTGGCAGTAAGCTAAGAGAAGTGCGCTAGGTTCCGCTGAGTCGCACACGAGCCCCCCCACCACCTCCATCACCACCACCACCACCCTCTCCTCCACCCCACCACCACCTCCATCATCACCATCACCACCTCCCATTCCTGAGGTGCTCTAACAAGCTTGTTGGGAAGAGGATAAGGCGTGTTAACTGAATAATTTACACAGTGGCGAGTGCTCTCCTTATTTATTTCATGCTGGCTGGATGTGACCCGGCGGGGGGGGGGGGGGGGGGGGGGGGGGGGGGCGGGGGGCGGCCGCGCCGCGCGGCGGGGGGCGGGCGGGGGGGGCGGGGGGGGCG
>JAOTIX010000091.1:8489322-8499381 GCA_027123715.1 Gaidropsarus macrophthalmus | reverse complement strand
TTGGGGGGGGGGGGGTATTAGTAAGGGGAATACCACGATGTTGTTCGCCCTCGGCCCCTGGAAGAGAGAGAGAAAAAGAGGGTGAGTTGCTTTCTGATTGGCTGAGAGAGAAGACTTGACACCAGTTTGTACTCGTGGTGCAGTGGATTGGCGGCTAATGTGTCGTGTTCTGGGCAAAGCGGGCTCTGGAGGTCCATCAACCAGTGGACTACAGGTCTATGTGCGGAGGGCACCAAGCACCCCCGGACAAGATGCATTTCAACATGGTGGACGAGGACAGTGCGGTGGCTTATTCGCACCATGTTGCTGGAAGTGTGGAGCACAGTGCTGACTAGCACTGAGCAGCGCCGCCGCCAGAAATGCAGAGGGGAATGTGCTGGCGATTCCCCCCCCCGGAAAAAATTTTGAATATTGGAATACTGATCAGTGTGTGAGGGGCACTCCCGATCCCTCTTTCTCTCTTTCTCTGGGAGAGCCGCATCTGGGGTGGGGGAGGAGGTCACTGGAGGGCCTGGAGGACAAACCGCCCAGCACCCCCCCATGTCACACCACGCACACGCATGTAGGAAACACACACATACACACACAGCCAACCACTTGGGGAACACGGATCTGTGGGTCATCCCACTCAGACGGAGACAGATGGGGGTCAGGCTGCTTATGAAAACACTGCACATCCAGAAAGTCAACCGTTACGTCTGTGCAAGCAGTTTCTCTGTAAATCCCCCCGGTAGAGATAGGGATAAATGGAGCCAACAGATTTATGACGTACACCTCACAACTTCTTTAGGAAGTTGCGATATTGGGAGTTACTTTCCTGGGCAGTAGCCAAACCTGTCGTGCTTTGTGTGAAAGCCACTCTGGGTTTTTCTATAAAATAACACGCATTTTCCTTGAACATTTGGAAGCATCCATACTTTAGTGCTCTAATGCTCATGAGAGCAGGCCGGTCGCACCGTCTTGCCCTACCTGCTTCTCAGGGACTCCCTGAAGATACAGAGGGCCAACAGGACAGCCAGCCCATAAGCAATCCCCCAGGAATGCAGCAAAGGCTGAGCTTGGGTGAGGATCTAGTACTCCCTGATATACTGTCCAACAGCTCAGCTAGTGATTACTCAATAAAAAGAGGAAGACGTATGCCAACAGAACTCCCATCATATCCCTGATACCGATATGAGGGATGACTAAATGCAACACTACAACGAGTATCAGAACCTCAATGCTGCTCTGAAGACAACCTTCCACACAGTTGGCCCTCAGTGGGTGTGGAGAATGTACATGCATGGGAGATACTGTGCATGCATGCGCATGGGTTCAGAACAGATGTATCCGGCACACAGTGGATGGGGAACATTTACAACAGGGATGCATTCTACCCATCAAAGCAACGTAGGGGTTCTGTGACAGGTTCAATGTGCTTTGGACTGCAATGGAAATCTATGTGACCTGTGCCTTTTTAATTCAACACTGGACAAAAACGATCAGCATTGCCCACAGTGCCTGTGCAGTGGGCAGCGTGTCCCCAGGCCGTGTCTCACATGCCTGTCCTCTACAGAGGACAGCGTGTCCCCAGGCCTGTCCTCTACAGAGGACAGCGTGTCCTCAGGCCTATCCTCTACAGAGGACACCATGACTCATGGGCCTGTCCTCTACAAGGGACATGGCCCTTCACCGAGCGGCCCGGGGACCACGCCCCATACGGGCTCTGCTCAGGAGGGCCCCCGCCCGCGTGGCACCCGGTGCGAGGTGGGTGGAGAGGCTCACCTGAAGGCCCGGCCCCGGCCCCGGGGGGGCGTGTAGCCGCTGTAATACCGCGCGCGCGATGACGAGAAGCTGCCTCCCCGTGAGCGGAAGCGTGCGCGCGGGAACCCGCGGTCTGTCGTGCTGATCCCGGGTCTGTTGGTCCTCTTGGCGCCCACCTGCACAGCAGCAGAACGTCGTCAGAACGCCTCCTGGGAGGAGCCGACTCGCCAAAACATCGGCAGACAGAATGGGTCCAAATAACTGTTCTGCCGTCCCACTGAAAAGATGGGGTCCTGGAGTCCGTTTGGATCACGACCGCGAAGAGGTCTGGCCGGTTCAGGTAAATGGAGGGGGATGGTCACTATTCGGGGTGCAGGTGTACATCAGCTCCTCTCACCTTTATCTGCCGTCCTCTGAACAGGGACTCGTCCAAGGCCATGGCTGTCCTAACGGACTCCTTGTCTGCAAATTCAATGTAGGCAAACCTGGGGAGGAGACGACAACCAATCAGGAATCTTGTACGGATCCCTGCATGACATTTGAACATGCGTTCAACCCTGAACCCCAGATTACCATTACTATCCCTCAAGAAGCATTTCAATAGACAAAATGAATTCCCTTTTGCCTTCTACGTGAGGATAAACACCATGTATTACCACTGGACAAATAGCATCATGCTGCTGGTGGAGAATGAGCATACCCTTTAGGATGTCCTGTGAATTTGTCACACAGGATGGTGACTCTGTTCACCGACCCACAACCGTGGAAGTGGGCTTCGAGCTCCTCTGCCGTGGCGCCGTAGTCGACCTGGCATAGCGGCCCAGGGAGACGGGTCAGCACTGAACACACACTCAGGGTCTCTGGTCGGTACAACCTCACCTCACCCCACCCCACCCAGGTACATGGCCAATAATCAATTGAGTGGATGGCCGGCTGATCATATGCATGGCCATTAATAATGCACCCCCCCCGCTCTTTTTTTTGCATCCAAAACCGTTATTAAAAAGTGCCATTGGCCTGGCCCTGTATAGGGTACATTTGTACGGGTGTAAATTGGGTGGGTGGTCCAAGATATACCGATAAAAATCCCCTGCAGACAAGTACATTTTTCAGTGAGTTCCACAAGCGTGGGCTTACATTTCCAACGTAAATCGACCTGCCGTCAGCTTCCATCTTTTCCTCGATGGACATGATGACGGGGCCGGCTGGAGAACAAGACAAGACAACATGAGCACACGGGCCGCTGAAAGGTGCCGTAAGACTGTCAACATGATTAATTAAAGTCACTGATTGGTCAGTAACATGTGTGTTGAAAATATAGATTTTAAAATGACTACAGTTTGAGACCGTTTGAGTCAACTCTGTATGAGACCACTTGGGTGGAGCCGTGGCCTAATGGTCTGGGAGCAGGGCTTGTGCTCGGTGGGTCGCAAGTTCAATTCCCGGGACCAGAGGGAGATAAAAATGTGGGTGGGGAGGGTGAACAGAGCCTTCACCCTCTCAATATCCACGGCTGAAGTGCCCTTGAGCAAGGCACCTAACCTCCAAACAGTGCTCCCCGGGTGCTGCACCGCGACTGCCCACTGCTCCCTGCACAGTGTGTGTGCTGTGCCGTGCAGGTGATGGGTCAAATGCAGAGAAACAATTTCACCTTGCCTTGTGTGTGACAATAAATGCAATATTGACTATATTGATATATATATTGCTATATATTGACTTACAGGTTTGAAGGTCCTGTATCATTTGTCACATATCTGAGGATCTCTTCTATGACTGACAATTCATCAATCCATCAACCACAAGCAGGCTCAATCAAACCCTCTGTATTCAAGGAGAAGTCTAGAGGGAAGGGGTTTTATTTTTTTTTTTGGGGGGGGGGTAATTTTGTCTTCTCTCTCTTTACAACCCTTGAATCTTACTCATGGCGCCTCTACTTTTGGGTATGAATAACATTCCAATACATCCTGAATCCAAGTTCTTGTGGACTAAAACACAGGAAAACACCAACAAAGCGTTAGAATGTGGCTGGTGTGTTATACCGGGAGGAGGGCTGAGGTTCATCTGTTTTTCCACCTCGTTCTGAAGCTCCTTCAGCTTCTCTGCTTCTTCCTCCATTTCTCTCACCCGGGCTTTGATTGCCTCCAGCTCCTTTAGAACAAAAGGCAGGAACAAAGAACAATTCAGGTGTCAGCCTGTATATATGGGGTCAAGCTGGAAACCGTACAGACAGGTACAAGACCGGTGACAACCACTAAGTGCATCATCACTCTTCCCATCACTATGAATGCTTTCAGCACAATTATGTTGTAATAATTGGCAATGTGTCTGTCGACTGAAGAGTATCCCGAGTGCAGGTGAGGTGTAGTAATGACTGTTGGGGCCTTAATGAGGCACATCTGCACTGATTTAACGTTAAATACGCAACAGAGCAGCATTATCACGATCTGCACAATTCAACCTCCATTCCCATTTTGGGGTGATCCTGGTGCATTAGGACCAGTCTCCAGATACAAAGCCACAGATGTCAATGTGAGAGCCCTCCAAGAATTTGGTTAAACATTTTCTGGCCTACTATGCTTCCTTTAGAAAACTGTTATAAGTCTTTTTCCCCAACAGTAGAAGGCCACAGCACCCACACACCCCAGTCTCAACATAACGAATACCATGGTAGGCCCAAAAATAGTAGACAAGGGAATTAGAGAAATAAAGGTAGAAGCCCCATTCATGTCAGTGTTTAAGAAAATCGCCGATAATAAGTGCAAGTGGTTCTCCCAACGTACACGGACAGATTTATGAATTAAAAACAAGAAGCCCGGATGAGCTGGCTCCGTGGTGCACTGCAGCACAACGGGGGCCGCTCTGACTCTGAGCATGGCCACTGCCAATACTAACAATTAGTTTTCAGAAGTCATCACATCAAAGGGTGCAGATCGCTAGCACAGATAATGGCTTGCATGCACAAACTTGCTAAGTTCTATGGTGGCCTTACTTCTAATCAACCGACTCGGTATGGCAACACACTAGAATCTTTTGGCAAAATAAGTCAGTCACCGCTTGTAAGATCTTCATCAACATATGACCTAAAAATTTACATTTTGACAAAAAAGGAGTTGAACTCCAAGTTCACAGCACCAGTAAATAATGAATATAGTACTCTGGTTAAAGACATGCTTGCCCATCATGACTCAATCATATTTTGTCGCATATCCACAACACACCCGGTACCTCCTCCAACTCTCCATCAGCACAGTACTGAAAGCACGGAACCCCAGCCCTTCAATGCCGCGTCTTTCAACATATGACCCGCTAATTACAGTCTATTTCTTCAGTCATGCGTGTATTATGTATACAAACGCGTATCATATCCATTCACGCCGACAAATAAATTGAGCTCTTCCAACATGAGACCAATTCCCAACTATCTCACCGATATGTTTCGATGACACTACACACACACGGTGACAATGTCATAGACTTGATGTTTCCATCACCGTTTAAATGTGGCGAAACGCCCCAAAATCTAAAGATGGTCGGCCAGATGCCTCTCCGCCATATCCGCCCTAGCTTTGTCCCAAGTCTGCCAGCTGCAAACAGCATCTGGGATTCTCTGGCTCACCTTCAATGGTGAAATAGGGACGACCTGCTGCACACTCAGTAAGTGCCATAACATTACACATCGACTGGAGATGACCTGAGCGGCAGCACTGCTGAAAGGAAAGCTAAAGAAAGCCGGTGCCCGGCCGCCCCATGTGCGCATGGATCCATCGGTAGATTGTAGGCATGATGAGTATCATGGAAAAGAAAGGCATGTTACCGTAAGTTACTGGAGCGGCTAATGGCTTCCTACCCGTGGCCCTGGCCGTCTGCTACATCTCTACTCGCATATTTGCTGAGAAGATCCCCCCCCTACTAGATTGAATCCATGTCTCTGTTGTTGCGCCAAGATGGCCACACCACGCATGTCACCACCCAGTTCTACTGCACTGCGTGAACCACAATGGCGGTTCATGTTGACCTGCTAGAGCCGCATGTGACAAGATATGAACGTGATATTGTCCAAATGGGAAGCGGCGAACGCCAATTGATAGTATAACCTGAAATACAATGAGTTACGTAATCAGGTTGGCGGGACTCGGGAGTCTCAACAGTTAAAACAATGCCCATCACTACACTTACCGGGTCTTCAATGGCGGCCTCTCCTTCGTCTAATCCCGGCTCCTCGTCACCGACACCCGGATCTTCGAGTTCTGGATGACCGGGGTCTGAATCTAATAGGGATTCCTCCGCCAGTCCGTTGCCGAACTCTGCCATCGCCCTATCCCAGCTGTACCCTTCTCACCTCGGGGCCGAACCGACCTCGCAGGCCCCGACTCACACCGGTGGAGAGTGGGGCGAAACAAGAAGAAAAACGGCGGAAAACGCCACTCAGAAAGTTAAAAAGATAAATAAAATGCCGGCTTCACAATTCAAACTGAAATCCACAGTCAATGAACAACGTCGTCTCAGTGTCTACCTCAAATAAACAATTCTGTTTTACAGCCTTTAAGCTAGTTTATTTACTTTAACGTGTATAAAAGCGAGGACTGTACGCGTGAAGAGCGTCCGCACATTTAGAAATGGAAGCCAGGGGCGGGCTCCCGTCTCACTGCAGGCAGAAACTCGCCTTCCAATTGGCAGTTGAAATACACTGGACCACCCTCTTTTGAGTCTCGCCGGCTCCCATTTGACGGTTTTTCCGAACGTACCCGGTTTCGCTTCTCACTATTTGCCTTTGATTTAATGAAAATCCTGTCAATCACTCACGAGAAGCCTAGTACAAATGTCTTATTCCAATTCCTTTCATTACTTTTATAGTAAAGCTACCTTATTTGTATTTGTGCAAATCCCAACAATTACTCAAACAATACAATAAATGTCAACCACACACACTTTAGAAAATCTTAATATATTAGCATATACTCATTTGGCACAATAACACCATATACTAGTGTAACTGCTGATACACATTTTAAACAAAATCAACTACAATGCAACACGTTAGCAATTAAAGAGGCTATCGTCGTTGTCAATTGATTTTATTTGTTTTTCTGTATAACAAAGAAAGCAGAATGGAGACCAAACACAAAAAGCAGGAACACATGTATTGGAGAAAGAAACAAAATGAATCAAGCTTAATAATCAAAATTCTAACGATTCATAACCCTGCCACCATCATTGATCACACCTTTACCATATTCTTCTGAGCAAGGTGGTGACATGAAAACCCCTTTATGGATCAATAATATTCAAAACAGTGATGAGTAGTAATGATAATAGGATAAGTAGTAGTACGGTTATAACAATAGTGATAATCAAAGTGACAATGAAACATAATAAAAAGCAGATCTCCATAAAACCTATCTAGGTTGGACAGTGCAACACCGTGTCTGCGTGTATCATCGCAGTATCAAGGCCCTGCCACTCTGCTCCCTACTTCAGACACAAGATACAGTTCCCAACCAGGAATAAACATCGGAGCAGGGAAGATGGGATTTCAAAACCATCCATAATCTTAAGTGTGGACATTAATGTTTGCTAGTGGATGGATGCCGCTCCGTTGGAACTACCAGTAACTTGTGCAAAAATGGTGACGGCTGCAAACGCCCAACCCATCGGATATCTTGTACAGTTTGCATTACGAACTCCTCTCCTGCTCTGTCGACCTCAACATTGCTTTTTGGTTTGTTTTCTTTAGAATGACAGAAAGCAAAAGGGAGGATAACTTTGGAATAGCAGTTCTTTTAATATATTTCTTTACAAAAGATTTTTTAGTTTTGCATTTTGTTAAAACTATCAATAGTAACAATATTATTAATGTACAACTTAAATGAAAGGAAATGCATTTTATTTCCTTTACAACAGCACCATCTTATTAGCTCTCCAGTTGGAAGTTTTAAAGGTTTCCAATTTGCTTCCCAAACGTTAGCCCTGCTCACTTAAGGCTAAGGAATACCAACCTCCCTCTTCCCCCAAGTTACATCTGTCTCCCAGCAAGTGCAGTACTAGAAATAGCATTTGTCATCCAAACAGAGCGAACAAATGACGTAAAAAAAAACAAAAACAGCCCATTATTAGCCCTGTTTGGTCAGACCTTTAGCCTTTGCTTTGCCTAGAGCTAAGAGATATGCCACCCTCTTAGAATCATCTGGGTCTCAACTGTGATATTAAATGTAATATTTAATACATTTAGTCATTAGTTCATTTCATGTTTCGCAAAGCATACATTATAAAATGAAACATCACATTTACTGAATATCTTCAGGATGTGAAAGGGACTCAGCTTTCCAGCGTGGGTAAAAAAGAATATTTGCACATTAAACGAGGAGCACTTGGCTTTCGATGAGCCGAGCGCTTAGCCCTCTTTAAGGCCATCTTGTTGCTGGCACACCACTTCTAAAAACCATTTCCCCAACACCTGCTGAATGAGTTTTATTCCAAAATGACACGTCCACCATATAAACTAAAGATAAACAAAACCCTACACTAATAAAGCAACAGTTAGCAGAGTGACATCAGGGTGATCGTCTGAAAAAGTGGTTGTAAAAAAATGTTATTTTTAATATACATCTATAGATATACATCTATAGATGTATATCTAATAATTATAATAAACATGTCCCCTTTAGATACCAAATTCCCAGATGGATAGTATGCATTTTGGAACAACTCTGCCTCCTACACATGTCAGATCTAGTCCATGTTTTAAAAGACTTGGAAAATCAAAAATCTATTAATTCATTTATATTAAGGCATCCAACATGCAATATTGTATCTTTTAAAAAAAGACACTGCATAAGAATGCTTCAAATTTCTTACAAAAATGTGCCAAAGTGCGGTATGCCAAGAATCTACCTTTCTAAGTCTCTCGAGTTCCCTGTCTTCTTGGATTGTCATGAAAACTGTGGACATATATGCAGACATGAACACCTTCCTGCTTCAGTACCGTAAAAATCCCCAGTGCGACCAGCACTCGTCAGACCACAGCAGGCGGACGGCCCTGTGTGGGCCGGTCCTGCCCTCAGGTTCGTTCCACTCATTAAATGTTAAGCAACCTTTTGTTCTAAAATCGACAAAGTAGACCTATACATGAAATATATTCCTTATGCGCAAAGTGGGAGAGAGCATCGATAACATTTGAAGTCCCAAAAAAGTGTGCAGGCTCAGTGTTGAAGGAGCTCTTCCAATTTGCATCAGTCTTGCGCGCTATAGGACAATACACAAGCATGTGACAGGGATGACAGTAGAAATGTGGGGCGTGAAGGTAGGTCATATTCACCACAGTCCAGGACCGTAGAGTGTGAATGTGAGTGTGAATGTGAGTGCGTGTGTGTGTGTGTGTGGTGAAGGAGACTTGATTCATGTACAGGCTAATTTGAGAACTATTGATTGATGAAGAGGCAGTAGTGGGTCGAAATAGATTCAGGAGGATTTCTAGAGAATAAAATTCATTTCAGATTTCAAGTCAGTGAGGGGTTGAACCAACGGATGCAAGAGAGTGCACTTAAAAAAAACAAGAAACAATATAAGCTTCTGAGGGTTAGTGCTCAAATTCATGTTCATTAAAATCTGACGAGCCCAAATGGGTCCAGGAAGAGTTATTTGGAGATCAACCCAGACAAGGGTCTTTAGCTGTTGTTGCTGGCTTTTGGTGGAAGGGACTCCACACCTGCGTCCTCTTCAGAGGCCCTACCAGAACTGGGGACGGAGAGGGGCTGCGACACCTGCGAGCCGCTGCCGCCACCACTAGATCCTCCAGCGCTGGTGCCGTTTTTGTTGACCAGCGTCGCCGGCTGGCCAAAGTTAGTGGTTCTCAGGGTGGCCAGATGCCGTGGAGAGAAGACGTGGGTCCTGGCCGCGGCGCGGGACTCGAACGACACGTTGCAGGCCTCGCAGCGGCCCGTCAGGCTCTCCTTGGGCACGGGCTGGCCGGCCACGGGGGACGCGGCGGGCTCGAGGACCGTCAGCTGGACCGGTTTGGGAAGGATGGGACGGTTGGCTCTGAGGGCGTTGTACTGCAGGTAGCTTCCTGAGCTGGTGTCCACCTTCCCTGCCATCAGGGGAGACTTGAACAGGGACAAAGGGCAATGTTATCAACCAAGTTGTGGACCTCCATTTTGTTTATTACAAATTGAAACGCTTTCTGCATTTGAAGTTCTCCTCATTTGCTTGTTAATTTGAACTGATCATATAGCAAATTTAGAAGCGTATTAAGCAATACAAAAACACTTTGGAATAGGGCTGTGGCAGTGGCATGCGGCCCCTGCTCTAGCCTCTCTG
>JAOTIX010000091.1:8476718-8489222 GCA_027123715.1 Gaidropsarus macrophthalmus | reverse complement strand
AAGCGTATTAAGCAATACAAAAACACTTTGGAATAGGGCTGTGGCAGTGGCATGCGGCCCCTGCTCTAGCCTCTCTGTGGAGACCTTCACTGTAGGGCACCTAGAGAAGGACCCTAATAACCAGGCAGGCCACCAGGCCTGGTTAACTGCCTGGTTATTGGGGCCTCAGCGATGTTCGATTGAGCCATGAAAGGAAAAAAAATTTAATTATAAAAGGACAAGTCAGGCACAGTCCTACTTCAATAGTCAATTAATGCTTCATTATCAAAAATAACAACGTACCATTTTCTCTTGCTGCAGCTTCCAGCGTTTCTCTTTGGCCCTGGTGTTCTGGAACCAGATCTGCACCACCTTCAGTGGCAGGCTGAGCTCCGCCCCGATGGCCTCGCACTCCATGGCGTTGGGGTGGGCGCAGGTCTCGTAGCACGACTGCAGGATGGACAGCTGCAGGCAGGACAGGTGGGTCCGCGGCCTGCGGCTGGGCGAGTGGGACAGGAAGCTACCCTCCGTGGGGCTGGCCTTGGCCGGGAGAGGAGGGATTGCCATCTTGGCCGTGCACCGGCTATTTGGGCTAACGGGCGCAATGCTGGGCGTGGGTGGGGGGGGGATGGTGCTGGGCGGGGGCGGAGGCAGAGCCAGCTGCTCTCTTGACAGCGTGTTGATCTTAAAGGGCCCTTTTGGGTTCCAGTAATTGAGGCCGTTTTGCTTTTGCGAGGCTGGCATTTTGGCAGGGGGCTTGGCGCAGATGGGGGCGGAGGTCAGCTGGGGTACCATGCGGTTGGGGGTTGCGACTCCTCCCTCGCCCTCGCTCTCCATCTCGTCGTCCGTCTTCTCCTCCTCGCTCTCCACCTCGGCCTTGGGCGTCAGAATAGGCCGCGGCGCAATGTGGACGGGGTCCTTTGGCGGCGCGGCGGGGGCTGGTGGGGGGGCTTTAGGGGGGGACGGAGGCGTGGCGGCCACATTGCTGGTTTCTAGTTTGACCTTGGACGCCGGGGAAGCCCCGCCGTCCACTGGAGCAGCGGCGGCGGCGGAGGAAGACACCATCTCCTTGGGCTTGATGGGCACCGGCGTCTGCTTCTTCACCCAGGTGAGCTTGCTCAGCTCCTTCATGGCCTCCTTGTCTGTCATCAGGGTGCGGACGATGGGTGGCGCGGTGATGCAGCCCGTATTGCTGCTGCTCGTCTTGTTGGAGAAAATTGGTTTGGAGAGGGGCCAGGTGAACTTAATGAGGGGCTTGCCCACCGCCGCCAGGGTCCCATCGCTGATGAACCGAACCTCCCCCTTGCGTTCCCGCGCTCTCATGTTCTGGAACCAGATCTGAACAACCTTTTTGGGAAGATGGACCCATTCTGAAATCTGTTCAAACTCATGCTTGCCCGGGTTTGGGTCTTTGAAGTAGCAGCCGTACAAAATGTCCAGCTGCTCGGCTTGGATGATGGTCCTGGAGCGCCGCATGTCCCGGTACCGCTTGCCTTTGGACCGGCGCTGCTGTTGCTGGTCCTTGTCGTTCTCCCGCTCCTTCTCTCGCTCCTTGTCCATCAGGGCGGCGTTCACCTTCTCCGCCGCCCTCATGTAGATACTGGATTTGGGCCCATTGTTGCAGTGGACCAGGCGGCTGCCACTGTTTGCGGAGGACATGCTGGTGACCGATTCGGACTTGACCTGGACGACCACGAGGCCCTTGGATGTGGGCCTCAGGCCGAGGCCATCCAGGAGACGGCCCTTCTGCGCAGACGCAATATCCGCCATCAGGGACGAAGAGCAGGAGGCGGAAGCGGACTTTGAGCTCCCGTTTTTCCCCATGCTGAGGTCCAACGCAGACTCGCCATCGTCGCCGTTCATCATGTAAAGGGGCGTCTGTCCAAGCGAGGAGAGAGTCTGTGCCAGCAGCGGGTCGGAGAAGTGTGTGATATTTTGCGGGCTGGGAAAGCTCTGCACCTTTCCGGCGTCTCCGACCAACGCAGAGGGAAGAGAGAGGACGTAGGGGCTGAGGAGCTGTGCCGAAAAAGGACTCAACGACAGCGACAGCGGGAGAGAGTGGATGAGCCCCATGGGGTCCATGGTGTGATGCTGGGCACTGGGGGGGTCCCCCTGGGCCTCCAGCTCCAGTTCAACGTCAGAGTCGGGCCGCTCTTTCTTCACCTCCACCTCGTCAGTGCAGTCAAACTCCATCTTTCTCTTTATCCCATTCCTTCTCCGTCCCGATGCGCTCTCCTCTTCGTCGTACTCCTCCTCAGCGTCGGACAGGAACACGGTGGTGGAGCGCAGCACCTTCCCTCCGCCCGAGTGCTGGTGGGCGGCCGACGCCTCCCGTTTGGCCTGGTGCTCCTTCACACGGCTGGCCTGCTGCGCCCCCTTGGTCACCTGACCCTCCTCTTCAGAAACGATGACCGAGGTGTAAAGCTCCCCGTTCTCAGAGTCCGAGGTCAGACAGGAGTCCACCTGAGGCCCCCAGCTCAGGTCACGCCCTCGCCTCTTCTTTCCTCTGCTTGACAGATCCATGGCCTGACCTTCTGAGGGGTCCGCGGCGCCATCCTCTGCGATGATCAGAGCACTCTCGTCCTCATCCTCATCGTCGTAGCCTGAGCTGGGGGGCTGCGGCGCCAGCCTCTCGGCGTGCTGCAAGTGGTCCGACCGCTCGGCTCTCTGCCTCTCCTTGGCCTGCCGGGCTTGGCTCAGCCATCTCCGCACCTCTGCCTCGGGGATCCCCACCTCTTTGCCCAGCGCCTCGCAGTCCTCCCGGGGAGGACTAGCGGCCTCGGCCTCGCTGCGGGACTCAAAAAATGCCCAGAGGACCTCCGACTGGAACTCCGACAGGACGGGAGGAACGGGATGGGCGTGGAGCGCTCTTGCGTCCACATGAGGCCGGGTCTGCTCCGAGGGCACGAGGGGGTTTCTGTACGGGCTGGTTCTGGGGCTGCCCAGAGAGCCGGCCGGACTTGTGCCTCGCTGTGATTTTTGAGGCGTGCAATCCGGACTGAGCGTCAGGTTTAGGGTTACCGGGCTGAGACTGCTGTTGCTGAGCGCCGACGTAGAGGGCGAGATGCTGTTGCTGTGCAGGTGTCGTTCAGGGGTCGTCAGGCAGAGCTTTGGCTTGTTTTCGTCAAGACCGTCTCCTTTCTCGGCCTTTGACCGTTTGCCTTCGGATTTGAGTGCCTGTTTCTCGGCCTCGGCTTCCAGCTCCTGCTTAATGTCTGCTTGAGCCCCAGCCAAGCCTTTCTCCTCATCCGCCCCGGCGTCGCACTGCTGCAGCTGTGCCTCTTCGCACTTCTCGCTCCGTTTCTGCGCCTCCTGACAGAGTTGCGCGGCCGCCTGGATCCCGACGGAGGACCACTGGCTCTGGATGCTGCCTAGTCTTTGGGTTACGAGCGCTTGCTGTGCGGCACTGAGGCCCATCAGAGGCACACACTGGGTCAGGATCTGGCCTGGCTGTCCGTCCGCTTGCTGGTGAGTTTGGGAGCCATTCAGGATGAGGGGCATGAGCATCTGGGGGGAGGCGATGAGGGAATGCGGAAGGGAGTTGGCGCTGGACGTGAGCAGCGTCAGGTAGGCGGACATCGCCTGGGCTGAGGCGATGGGTGCGGCCTGAGAGACCCGGAGCTGTTCCCCGTCGTTGGCCATCACCATCAGGTTCCCGGACAGCACTGAGCCCGGGCAGTTGGTGTTGGCTGTGATGAGCTGGGCAGACCCAGAGCTGGTGGTTGCCACAGCAGCACTCGGAACACTGCTGCTGCTGCTGCTAGCTGCTAAGCTCCCGTTTCCAGCACTTCTGCTGCGTGTCTGGTGCAACACAGACTTCATATGGCTCTCGAGGGTGATGGCGTGGTTGTACGACACCCGACACACGGCACACTGGTAGGGCTTGTTGGACAAGTATGGCCGGGACAGGACAGGAACCGTGGTGGTTTGGGTCTCGCTGTCCACCCCTTGTTTGGCGGCACCCAGGGTCATCCTCTGGATGTGAGAGGCGGACGTGTAGTGGACGCTCAGAGCGGACTTGCTGGGGAAGGTCTCTAGACAGGCGTTGCATTTGAACGAGGAGGCGGCGTTGTCCGGCAGCGCCAGACTTCGGTCGGCCTTCTCGCCGGTCACATCGGCGGGCTCTGCCGCACCGTCTGTAGCTCGGTTTCTCTCCGGTTCGGACTGCGGGGGACACAGGGGTGGTGACGTGCCGACCAGTCGATAGTCTCCGTTATCCTGTTCCTCGGCCATGTCCACGTCCACCTGTCCAGACTGTTGTGTCCTGTCTAGAACTTCCTCAGATTGAGATGCGTGAGAGCTGGGGTTGTCATCAGACTTGGAATTTGGTAAGGAGGAAGCATCTGAAAGAAAGAAATGGGTTACATTTCCTGCTCTGACTTAATTTGATATTTGTGAAAAATGGTGAATAAACATTAAGGACACCATGCAAGGCATGTTTTCTTTTGATCAATTTGAGGATCGGATATAAAAAAGTGATGATGGCTATGTTGAAGCGCTGGGCGATATGACAATTTATAACTCAATATTTCAGCCTTTTGGCAGTCGCTCTGCAGCCACAGCAGTTGAGCCAATCAGGATTAGCTATTCATCAGGAATCTTTGCCTAGCAACTCAAACCTTTGATCTGCAACGCCCAGCAGTACTTACCAATCAGATAACAACATTTTGTATAACTACAGCATCGTAGGTATAAGATTAAGGGCTTAAATACTAGAATATATAGTTTTGCCACATTCAGCCCGCTGCCAATGCTTTAAGGGTCCAATATGTCCAGGTACGCCTGCAGACAGACAGGGGTCAGGTAACAACCCTCAGGTAACTCAATCGACTTCACAGGAGCGCTTTTGAATAAACAACAACGGTACACAATGTTGACACGTCGATACAAAAATTATCTCAGCATTCAAGTATATCGCAACTATTCGCTATATCGCTCAGCTCAACCTCCAACACAAAATAAACACTTCTGCTTTTGATACGACCTAAAAAAGGTGTGCAAACCCAGTTCCATTGCAGTATTAAACCCGGTTACCTGAGGTTTTCATTGTGGCACTCTCATGGTCACCCGGATTGCCACACTGTTTAAGTAGAGCCTATGAAACAAAAGTAAATAAATAACTTTTAGAATTTGTTATTCATGAAATAAACAATGAACACCGAGGGCCAACGATGTTGCAATACTCACGATGTCCAGCAGTTTGTCCACACAGGTGGGCAGCACGTTGTGCTGGCCGGTCAGGTGGAGGGCCAGGCAGGATCGGTCTTCGAGCCCTTGTTGGCACAGCGGGCACAGCAACCCTGCCACCCCGTTGCTGTCTCTACACAAAATCTCTCCAGACTCCTCCTGACGAGCATAGAAAAACAGCCTTTCAGTACCATTACATTGTTTGGTATACGGTCACAACTCGTCACGTGGATCACCCACAGCCATTTCAACAGGAAGACACCCCCCTGAAACTTCTACATTATTATTATTGAGAACCACAATTCACAATTCAACCCCGGCGACGCCAACTACAGAGAAGCCACACTAAATTAAATTATTAACGGCCGTGTGTTCATTATTAGTGTTGCTGCAATTATATATACCGCGGTTATGTAGACAGCAGTTTTGGATGCAATATATGGTATCCCAGGAAACGTGGGTTTCAAACCGCAAAGTAAGCTGAGGCTTAAGAGTTTATAGTTGCCCATTTTTAATAGGATAGGCTACTTTATTAATTCCCAAGTGGAAATACAGGTGTTAACCGCAGTACACATTTAGGATTTGGTACACAGTCCTAGTTGTACTGTTTTAATTACAATCACAATTTAATCTTGTACATTGTGTGGAGTCCCTAAATCCTGTCTGCATAAGAATGTACAAGTCTACCTATGCGACTGGTAGAGTGGTACAAGGCAAGACTTAAGCACATTCTTTTACACCATGGTGCTGAAGGTCAACAATGGGGCTATTTTTAAGTGTCCCAAATATTTTAGAACCGAACTGTAACATTTTCAGTTTCAGCATTAAAAAAAGTAGGCCCTTGATAAGGATTTTACATCAAATACATGGATAAACAAACAGTAATTACTTATGAGATAAGACTAAACAATCCAAGTTAATTTCAATATTTCCTTACAAAACTGTCCCCTTTTAGGCCAAACTGAACCATTAGAGGTGAGGGGCAATTTTGATATCCCTGCACCAAGTGAATTGGCCAGAAGGAAGGGAGAGCTGGGTTCATCAGACAGGACCGAAGCTTGCAGGCCCTATGGGACTGATGCTGGACTAAAAAGTATTTGCAAGTGACATAAAAGCCCACAGGCGACATAGTTGATACTAGTCTGGATGAAGGACAGATACAACACAGTGCAGCTCCCAGACAGAAATATATTTTTTAGTTTGGGTGAGCATTACGTACAGAGCCATTTGATGTAGATAATTTAGGTGGCGTGAGCAAATTAACTACAGAGCACCCTGATCTTATCGCAAGTCATTTTATCAGACATTGGCCTCAAGTTCTTATTTTAAGTTGCCAAACCTTATTTGTTTTTGTAAAGTTGCAGTCGTACAAATCAAAATCTACAGTGACATACGTTTCAACTTGACATGAAATTAACCTTAATGTTCTTGTCGAAACAATTGTCTGTTTACATACATGCACAAACGGTATGGCATTAACTTTTATTTCTTTGGGATTAAATTTGTTGATATTAACCAGGTTTTATGGGGTGAAATAATTACGCTGTGACTCCAATGTTGATTTAAGCCATGGACATTGGGTGTGGTCTTACCCATTACCCAATTGTTGATACCTCCAAGCTCCAAGTCATTATTAAAAAAAAAAACCTAAACCATTATCTTACGTGATAATCCTTTAGTGAGGTTAATGTACGGGCTGTACCCGAGTATAGCAGCCAATTCAGATCCAATTCCATCACAGCAACGAACTTGGAGGTTTATTACAATTATCATTAAATCATAATTTAGTCATCCAATAAATTGCTTGAAAATAGTCAACATTTGCACCTAAAATATGTATAGGTTAGTGCCTTAATTGCACTAATTTGAAATTGATATTTTTTCTATTAAAACATTTAAAGATTTATTATCATTTGAATCTAAAATGAAGACCAAGTTGACGCTGCATAACCTAAATATGAACAAAATATTGTGCTCGTACAACAGCACATGGCAACAAAGTTCCATAATATCATCAAAAATAATCACAGTTCACCATTCGTCATAACCCCGTCGAACTTGACATTAGCATGATACATTAACTCAAGGATAACCGTTTCCTACATACAATATCGTGACTAAATTGCCCTAACGAAACAAACCAAATGCATCCAATACCGAAAGTCCTAATGAAAAGGGTATTTGTGGTCGTAAAGGAAAATACCCATGAGAGGAATACAGAGCTATTTTCCCTCACTTCCTCGTCATGCCAATTAGCAAGCTAGCAAGGTATAAAACCACAACATTTTTGAACACAAGTAAAAACATAGATTGATTGTCTACTTGAAAACGTTACACAATGACGTTGAACACTAAGGACAAGACTATGACTTTATGCCTTGGAATTTAGATGGATATTAACAAGCATCTTAATTAGCTATGCTGGCCATCGATGAATCAATTAGCTAGCAAGCTAGACTGGGTAGCACCCCCACCCCCCCTTATAACGTCGCATTACACGGTTGTTTATGAAAATACTGATTAGCTGATACTTCGTATAAATAACCTTGCATGACAATCAGTAGTCCACGAAAACTTCGAAAGTCAAGTCACACGCCACCCTAAACATGTCGTTTCCCTGCTAAAGCCATCACATTAATAAACAAAAGACAGAGCTAATAACATTCGTGGCACTTTGCTAGCTAGCCTGTTAGCATGAAAGATAATTAACCCCTCCTGAAAGAGTCTTCAAGTAGACGATCTCGACTGCAGAGATCAAAAAACTCCGGTCGGTTCAGGTGTATATTTTCGCACACATGTCTGGCTTAGTATAGCTGTGGGTCGAACATATAACGCAAGGTCTAAGGTAACCTTATTAAAATCCTCGGCCTCGAGTTATTTCTTACCCCTCTGATTGCGAGCTGCCAATCGGGCATCTAGTATTACACCATCCGCCGCCTGCTCAACAGCGCAAATTGAGGCCTACACGGACCAAGCCATTTAATTAATGAATGTGGGTTCCGTTTACAGATGTGTAAAAAAAACCTTGCGCCCACTCCTCCCTCTCCAACAGACCGCCTCGATGCGCATTAATGCTCAAATTCATACCCAAAATACCTATAGTGCAACACTTGGGCATCAAAATGATCGTTTTAAATAGCGTCATGCCATAATTGGCGAAATAACTAAATGCTAAGCTACTCGAGAAAGCGAGTAGCAAGCGAGTAGCAAGCGATCAGCGATGGGGGTGGGAAGAGAAAAGGAGATCGAGGCAGAAAAGTTTGGAATTTAATGTTCGATTTCTACAACGGATCAGTGAAGTATACAGCACAATCGTCGCACACTCGATCCAATTAATCGCTGGGAACTCTCCCGGTCACATCACCGTGATTGGGGAGATCGCGCATGTCGTTTAATTAAGTTCAGAGCAATTAGCTAATGCGTTTACCTGCATGGTCTCCGCTCCAGCGCACGCTTCCTCTGGCTCCTCAGAACTGAAAAGTTTTCTTGCTCGCCCTCCCTCGCTTGATCTCCCCCTCCCTCGTTCGCCCTATCCCTCTCCTTCCCCTGTTCCCTCTAGTAAACACACGACAGCTCCCCCCAAGGCTGATTGCTGACATTCAAAGGGGGAAGAATGAGACATGACATGACTACCAAATCCATTATGTAACAGATATGAATGATTATTTTTGTGCGTGCTTATGGTGTGGTACAGATCTTCACTTTAGTGAGATGCACAAGAAGCTTGGTAAGTATAATCCATACAAATCCGAGTTCAATACTTGTAGTAAAATCCATGTTGAAGGTTAAATCATGCTGGTCTCAATGCTTCCAGCTATTGATATAAAGAAATACAGAAACATAAAAAGCTAAAAAAAAAAGTTTGAAAGTAATTTGACCAACCAATAAGATCATTGAATATTTACTGAGATTATATATGTGTCACAAATAGTCATGAAATGTACAGAAATATAGATTAAAACGCACCATCTGTGTGCCGCATGGATATGTATTGTGTCCCTGCGTTATTGGAACAGGACATGATGTTCGCGAACACCGTAATAGGAGTCTGCTTGCGCCTGTCCATAATCATTCTGACCTACAATGGGCCCTGTGGGCAGAGACAAAAGCAGACGTATCATCGGCTGCTGGGACGCGAGAAATACGGCGGCCATCTTGGAGTGGTGATCTGCTCCACTCACTGCCTTTGGACGGAGCAATGAACTGTCAGCGCATTTAATTAATCATACCTCACTGAATACCACTGATTTTCGAACGTGTTTTGTCATAGGTGTAGCTATGATAAAGGACACATCGTAAATAATGAAACACGCCGAACCATGTGTCCTTTATCATAGGTACACATATGACGAAAAACGTGTGAAATCAGTTTTATTCAGTGAGGTATGATTAATTAAATGCGGAGACCGTTCATTGCTCCGTCCAAAGGCATTTAAGTGGAGCGGATCACCACTCCAAGATGGCCGCCGTATTTCTCGCGTCCCAGCAGCCAATGCTGCGTCTATTATATATGATATTTATGGGCCCTGCTACGCTTGAACTTTCGTTCAATTTTGCTGCAGGTTTTGGATGTCGGATTTATAAAGGTGCGTTGCGTTGCATTAGTTTAGTGAAAATAATTTCCCGCAAAAAGATATCTGAGAAAAAGGTTTCGCCCTATGACACATATTGTGCTCAATATTATGTCAATAGGATTCATAGAACAGTTCGTAGGTCACCGTTATTTCGGAATGATATTAAATAAGATGTACATGTTGACGCTGGCTTCACTGTAATTACAGATGAGTGTGGAGGTGGAGCGAAAGTTTGTGTGTGACGCCGGTATGCGGAAAAGGCTGGAAGAAATCGGGGGTCTGTTATTTATGGTCCTGCATATATTTAAATGTCAATGCTAGGCAATGTGCTCATTATTGTTTACCCGCAATGGCTCATCATTTGAAAATGTAGACCAACATTCTTACTTGTTTCAGTCGATGGTCGGAAAAGCATAACATGGTCCCAAGTGTGGTTCTCAATGTGTATCTCTCTCTCTCTCTCTCCCTCCATCTTCTCATATCCCAGCTGTGTGCATTGGTCAGCGTGAGTTTCACGACCAGTACTTTGACACCCCTGATTTTGACCTAACGTTAAGGGACACTTGGCTACGTAAACGTAAGGACAGTTGGGAGCTTAAGTGTCCAACAGCAACCGGCAAGACAGAGGAGACAAGTGGAGAACAAGTGCAAGAGGCCTCTCTGTGCTCACGCTACAAGGAGATCACCATTCTCCCTGAGATTCAATCCAAAGTCAAAGAAGTATTGAGGCACTGTGCTACTGATCGTAAACTACCTGATTTGGTTATGGTTGAACAAGTTAGCCATGCAGAACAAGGTGGAGCCGAAGGATTCTGCAAGTTATGGACAGGGGCACTGAATCTGACATGCTTTGCGGAGTTCACCACGTCCCGATGCTCCTTCACTCTGGAAGACGAGGGTGTGCAGATAGATCTTGATCAGGCAGACTTTGGCTACAGTGTTGGGGAGATAGAAGTGCTGGTACAAGAGGGCCAGGATGTGGGATCTGCTTTGGAGAAGATTGAGAGAGCAGCACGGAGGCTGAGTGAGGACCAGCAGTTGGACTGCCTTTCTGACTTAGTTTAAATCTTGAACATATATTCCAAAATTCATCATATACAAATTTGACTTGTGTACTAAACACATTTTTTTTTTACAGGTTTGACCAGGAATATGCGAGTCAAAGGAAAAATGGATGTCTACCTCCAAAGACATTGCCCAGAACATTATGCAAAACTACAAAGTGCACATATACTTTGATAAATCTGTTCATACACTTAATAAATTGTATGAAACACCTCAAAACTTTTAAATAACTAATTTACATGCTGTAATCAACCAAGGTTGTGTCGGTCAATATTCAAATATACCTCTAAGTGAAACATTTTTCATATATTTCTATCTGATGAATAACTGAATGTATGTTATGTATGGAGAACTTAATTTGTGGCAAATTATATAAATGATGATATTGGGAATGATAATGTGAGCATTTTAAATAATGTTCATGAAGGTCATGAGCTGGTCCTTGTATGCATTGCTTTGTCACTGCAATCTGGAATATATAACATGTATTCAAAGCAGTCTGGGAAATATAGTAATATATAACAAAGTAATATATACTCCCACAAAAGGTGTGTTGATTTAGTTTTCCTGATTTCTTGTCACTAAAAATAGTGACATATACAAACATATTCAGTGCTACAGTTCAACAATAAACCATTATTCTGGACTTCGGTGTTTGGTATGTTCTTATACAACAAATATCTTAATAGGCCACTTTCCTCTCACTTTCGGTGGCGGGCTATGTTCTTACCTAACTTTGAGAATGTTCTAGTTTGTAAACTATTTTCCTAACAATTCACTTTAAAGCCTCTAATGTTAAACAATCAACTAAATCAAGAATGATAAATAATCTGTTCTAATTATTCATATCATAGATCTTTTTTGTTGTATTAATTGTATTATTAATTATGAATGTAATTATACCTTAGCTGGCTATATATATACTGGGGACTATAATCACAGTGTTGACAGTTCTGTGAATAGCCCGATTCTTATGATGTAATGATGATGTTCATGTTCTGGAGGTACTGATAGGGGCCTTCTCGATGCTTATCATCTGTTGACTTATGCTTATGTGAACATCACATGCTGCACACAGTGTCCCCTAGAGCTTTAGATTGAAAAACAATTCCGCGGTGCCTCATTGTATCCCATACAAATGTCACATTGTTCGTTACGTTGAGAGTTATAACAAATAATTTTTTACATTGATTAGTAGTGACACCGACGTAAGAACGACGTAAGGGGACGTTGTTTTGAGTCGTTGTTTTGAGTCTCACGGCAGCGTGACGTGTGGATCACATGACACCAATGCTCGCGCAGGGCTATTACATTTTGTAAACAACATGGCGATTTACGGTCTTGCTAAGACGTTAGCTTTGAGATGAAATCTGTTTAAATAAGGTTCACGGTTGAACAATAATAACGCCACATAAGTTCAACTAATATTATTACTTTGGGCACATTTCACGTCCTTATTACATCGAAAAGTAGTTTGACTGACAAGCTGTCAAGAAGCCAAGCCTTGACAAGCAAACGGTAATGCTATGTGGTCTGGCTGCAAGTTGGCTAGTCGTAGTTTGCGTAACATTTAAAACAATTAAAAACCTTAAAAGTGAGCTGTCACCAGCTGATCCTGTCGTACTGTTGCCTGGTGTATGCTACTTAGCAAGCAAGTAGTAAGGAAGTATGCTTATGTTTGAAGTTGTTTATCAAATTG
>JAOTIX010000091.1:8437098-8448535 GCA_027123715.1 Gaidropsarus macrophthalmus | reverse complement strand
GTTTGTGGAACCTTTATTAAAATGCTTTGTCTTGAGATGGTCTTAAGAGCACTTAGTTAAAATATCCGCAACACATTTGTCTTCTACATGATCCATTTAATTCTATCTTGACCATGCTGATATAAATGTGCAGCCATTTAATGTTATCAACACATTTTATACAGGCTCTGTGCGAACTGAGGAATAGTGCCAAATTGTGCCTTATGCCTTAGTGCCTTATTATTTTTCAAACATATACCTCCCTCTAACCCATTAAGCCCCTTGATGATCAATATCTTAATGTCATCGATCAGGAGAAGAAGCCGAAGTGACTCAGGGGCCCGTGGTCCATATCAGGAGAGGCAGAGCTGGACGCCAGCTAAAAATGTAATCAGTGTTCAGGTCAACCCCTCCTCTAGCGTCCCCAACAACAGAGCTCAGATGGCTTTTGTTATCTTGTGACACAGCCATCAAACGGAGGTCCTATCTCCATATTTGGATTGATAGAGCCTTATATAAAGAGTTAAACCGGGACAGGAGTCTCAGCTGAATCCATCGGGACCCTAGTCCACCTAGCGGGAGCAGACCAACACCGGCCACAGCAGAACTTAAAGGGCTTGATCACATCTGCATCGTCAGGCTCCCAGGGCCCTCTTGAAACTAACCTGTTACAGGTAGGTATGGCTTATTCCTCTGTTTTTTGGGTGATGATCCTTTACTGAAAGTGTTTACTGAACAAAGGTTCTGTTCCCCAGGAAGACCCCCTGCAGTAGTAAACATGGGAGATGCTCTGATGGCGGAGTTCGGGGCGGCCGCCCCCTTCCTGAGGAAGTCCGATCGGGAGCGCTTGGAGGCTCAGACCCGGCAATTTGACATGAAGAAAGAATGCTTTGTGCCGGACCCGGAGGTGGAGTTTGTGAAGGCCAGGATCAGCTCAAGAGATGGTGAAAAAGTCACTGTGGATACTGAGTTTGGAAAGGTACTCTTTCTTCCAATCACAAACATCTATGTTTGAGAAATGTATCCATCTCATGGAATGTAGTGGTTTATCCTCCATGGTTTTAGATTGACAAACACGCAAAATGATTAGCATAGACACCAAAAGCAGCCCATATAAATGTATAATATGTCACTAATAATGTATTTTATCTATTACAGAAGAACTGTATTGTAATCAAAAGTATTTTCTCTGCAGAACTTTTGTTTAGTGTTGGAATCATTTACATTAAATGTAGTGAGGAAGCTCATTGGTAAATGTAAATGACCAAGTGCATGTACGCTGTTCCCTGTCAGACCGTTACTGTCAAGGATGTGGACGTCCACCCTCAGAACCCCCCCAAGTATGATAAGATCGAAGACATGGCCATGTTCACCTTCCTCCATGAGCCTGCAGTGCTGTTTAACCTCAAAGAGCGTTACGCGGCCTGGATGATCTACGTGAGTGTCCCCCAAACCGCATGCATACCAATCCTCACCGCAGCAGTGAGAAACGTTCCCCTGACGGCCCGGCTCCCCCACAGACCTACTCTGGGCTGTTCTGTGTGACGGTCAACCCCTACAAGTGGCTGCCAGTGTACGACCAGTCAGTGGTCGACGCCTACAGAGGAAAGAAGAGGAGTGAAGCTCCTCCCCACATCTTCTCCATCTCCGATAACGCCTACCAGTACATGTTGGCAGGTGAGTACACGATATGTTGATTCACTTACTGTATACAATACCATTCTCTTGTATATGTATTCCATCTCATGCATTTCCCCTTACAGACCGAGAGAACCAGTCTGTCTTGATCACGTAAGTTTAATATTTTCTAGTTGAGAATTTAACCCAAAGAGCATGGCCCCCTTTTATTTGCAGTGTATAATGTTAACGTTGCAATACTGCCATCTAGTGGAGAATCCGGTGCTGGGAAGACCGTGAACACCAAGCGTGTCATCCAGTACTTCGCTAGTATTGCTGCGGTTTCTGGAAAGAAAGAAACTACAGGCTCTGAGAAAAAGGTACCAGCTAAGGTCGTAGGCCAATAAACACACAAAGTAAAGAATAACACTTGTTTAGCCAAATATGTAAATAGCAATACGTAGTCATTGCAAGAATAATTTATGTGAGATTCATATTTAGGGCACCCTGGAGGATCAAATCATCCAGGCCAACCCTGCTCTGGAGGCATTTGGGAATGCCAAAACCATTAGGAACGATAACTCCTCCAGATTTGTAAGTGCACATTTCTATCTCTTGAGGCCTTGTCAGTCATGATTGGACTTCTGACTGGTTCAGGGGCCAAACGTAGTTCCCATCAGCCCTAGTGAACGCACACAGGCACAGGCATACACCCATGCTACGCAATTACACAATATCTGCCTCTACAGATTAGATAAGAAGCAATCCATGTCTAGGTATGGTAATACAGAATGGAAAAACAATCCTGTTATTGATTGTGTCCCTACAATGTAGTAGTTCATATTTTCTGTGGAGAATATCACCACTGCATGCCATAGCACTGTGTGCCCCCTCAAGCTTAAGTTATGTTTCTTTTCCAAAGGGTAAATTCATCCGAATCCATTTCGGTATCAGTGGAAAGCTGTCATCGGCCGATATTGAAACATGTAAGTAGGTAGCAGCACAGGGCTCCAAACATGGTGGGTTTGGGCCAAAGTCCAAAAACAAACAATTTGTAATTGCAATTTTGTTCCGAATTGAATGACTTCTTGATTGGCCTCTCTGGGCAGATCTCCTGGAGAAGTCTCGTGTCACCTTCCAGCTCAAGGCTGAGAGGGATTACCACATTTTCTACCAGATCCTGTCTCAAAAGAAACCGGAGCTCCTGGGTGAGCATTGAACTACAGCAGTACATGCGGTGTGGAAATCATCGCAAATTCAGTGAATTACTTGGTGTCAGTGGGATGGGTTTGATCAGCATCTTTAATTAGAAGGTTTGAAGCTGCAGTGTGCTTAATCTGACCCAAACTAATGCTCTTACAGAGATGTTGCTTATCACCACCAACCCATTTGACTACCAGTTCATCTCCCAAGGGCAGACAACGGTAGCTTCAATAGATGATGGTGAAGAGCTAATGGCGACAGACGTAAGTGGTAAAGAGGAGAAATGCCAGCGATTACAAAGGGCTCCCTTATTTCTGACTCTAACTGGTTATTGGGATTTGATTAGGATGCTTTTGATGTGCTGGGTTTCACCCAAGAGGAGAAGAATGGCATCTACAAGCTGGTGGGAGCCATCATGCACTATGGAAACATGAAGTACAAACAGAAGCAACGCGAGGAGCAGGCGGAGGCTGACGGAACTGAAGGTGATGGTGCACGACATGTCCCTCATCAGCAGTTTAAGATCCTCTTTCTGTCCTTCATGCTTCGTTTCTAACCTGCTGTACAGATGTTGACAAAGCCTCATACCTGATGGGGCTGAACTCTGCTGATGTCATCAAGGGGCTGTGTCACCCCAGAGTCAAAGTAGGGAATGAGTGGGTCACAAAAGGTCAGAGTGTACAGCAGGTGAGGTTCACTCGAATAAGTACATCAAAGTCAATCTCCAAGTGGACTTAGAAGTGTAGTGGAGTCATAGTGGTTTGAGTAAACCTGTTTGTCGGAACTCTAGGTGTACTACTCGATTGGTGCCCTGTCCAAGTCCGTGTACGAGAAGATGTTCAACTGGATGGTCGTGAGAATCAACCAGTCTCTGTACACCAAGCAGCCCAGGCAGTACTTCATTGGTGTGCTGGACATCGCTGGGTTTGAGATCTTTGATGTAAACTTTGCCCTGTTCTCTAGATGTGTAGTACATATGGCGTGAGTGTGAGGACAGTTTTCTAACTGCTCCATGTGTGCTTCCATTGAAGTTCAACACGTTTGAGCAGCTGTGCATCAACTTCACTAATGAGAAGCTGCAGCAGTTCTTCAACCACCACATGTTCGTCCTGGAGCAGGAGGAGTATAAGAAAGAGGGGATTGTGTGGGAGTTCATTGACTTTGGGATGGACTTGGCGGCGTGCATTGAGCTTATTGAGAAGGTTGGTTCTGGTGTTCCATTTGATGAGAATTTAGGAGCCACTGGCATTTCAATGACAGGAAATGTTCATAATGTATATATTTTTTCTTTTAGCCCATGGGTATCATGTCAATCCTTGAAGAGGAATGTATGTTCCCCAAGGCCAGCGATGCAACCTTTAAGGCCAAGCTGTATGACAATCACCTTGGAAAGAATCCCAACTTCCAGAAACCCAGGATAATCAAAGGACGACCAGAGGCCCATTTCTCCCTGGTTCACTATGCTGGTATTGTGGACTACAACATCGGTAACTGGCTGGTGAAGAACAAGGACCCCCTGAACGAAACGGTGGTGGGCCTGTACCAGAAGTCCAACCTCAAGCTGCTGTCTGTGCTGTTTGCTGGCTACGCCGGGGCTGAAGGTATGTCCTGTTGATGTTTTATGGCAATACAAACTCAGTTACGGCAGATCCTGCATAATGAACTTATTTGTATTTCACAGACACGGCTTCAGGTGGTGGAGGGAAAAAGAAAAAAGGTTCCTCCTTCCAGACGGTGTCTGCTTTACACAGGGTAATGTGTTTAATGTCATGGTCATTTTACTTCAATTATTATGAAGTTATTTAATTCTAAACAGTGGCTAAATGGCCACGATTACCTGTGCAAAGAACATAAATGCAGATATCTTTCTCTCTGGTACTTATAGTGTTTAGTGTTTCAATAGTGTCTCACATTACAAGAGAAGGTGTTTTCATGCGTTTTCATCTCTTATCTTTTTACATGTATTTCCTACGCACACTATTTCCCTCCCTTAGGAGAACCTCAACAAGTTGATGACCAACCTGAAGTCTACTCACCCTCACTTTGTACGCTGCCTCATCCCCAATGAGACCAAGACTCCGGGGGCCATGGAGAACCCCCTGGTGATGCACCAGCTCCGCTGTAACGGGGTGTTGGAGGGCATCAGGATCTGCAGGAAGGGCTTCCCCAACAGGATCCAATACGGAGACTTCAAACAAAGGTCAACCCACAAAACATGAAGAATGACCAGGGTAAAATGCGCTGATATGTTATGTTCTAACGTGCACATTTGTCTGATCAATCACTGGGCTTTAGGTACCGTATTCTGAACCCCAATGCCATCCCAGAGGGACAGTTCATTGACAACAAGAAGGCGGCAGAGAAGCTGCTGGGCTCCCTTGACATTGACCATGAGCAGTACCGGTTTGGACACACTAAGGTGAGCACTTGGTGGAGTGGCAGAAGAGACAATTCCATTTGTCGGATTCTGTTTTCTGATTGATTGGGTGTTCTCCCAAATGCAGGTGTTCTTCAAAGCTGGTCTATTGGGTGTTCTTGAGGAGATGCGCGATGATCGCCTTACCCTGATCATAACTGGACTCCAATCCAGAGCGCGTGGAATACTTGCAAGACTTGAGTTCCAGAAAATCGTTGAGCGCAGGTTAGAGTAACATGCGCTCAACATCTTTCTTTCCTGAGCAATCATGTAGTTTTATTTGTATTACTGCTTGATGGGAAAGGTTCTGAAAAAGGGTATTTTTCCCAGGGATGCCTTGCTGGTGATCCAGTGGAATGTACGTGCCTTCATGGGGGTCAAGAATTGGCCCTGGATGAAGATGTACTTCAAGATCAAGCCTCTGCTTAAGTCAGCTGAGACTGAGAAGGAAATGGCCAATATGAAGGATGAGTTCCTCAAGCTAAAGGAAGCGTACGCTAAATCTGAGGCCCGCAAGAAGGAACTGGAAGAAAAGATGATCTCACTCCTCCAAGAGAAGAATGACCTGCAAATCCAAGTCCAAACTGTAAGAAAGACCAAGTATATGTTTTGTGCATTCTTCGGGCTTCAGAAGGGGGGTTAATATGTAGTTTGTTTTGTCCTGTAGGACCAAGATACGCTTTCTGATGCAGAGGAGCGCTGTGAGAGTCTAATCAAGAGCAAGATCCAGCTGGAGGCCAAATCCAAAGAGCTGACCGAGAGGCTGGAGGATGAAGAAGAGATGAATTCAGAGCTGACTGCTAAGAAGAGGAAGCTGGAGGATGAGTGTTCAGAACTCAAGAAAGACATCGATGACCTGGAGCTCACTCTGGCTAAAGTAGAGAAGGAAAAGCATGCCACCGAGAACAAGGTCTGGTATAACCATAACCTAACAAATGACATTACCCTATGATATTCAGGCGTATACTGACTAGACCGTTGTTTAGGTTAAAAACCTGACAGAGGAAATGGCGGCCCTGGATGAAATCATTGCCAAGCTGACTAAAGAGAAGAAGGCTCTTCAGGAGGCTCATCAGCAAACCCTGGATGACCTTCAAAGTGAGGAGGACAAGGTTAACACCCTGACCAAGGCCAAAACCAAGCTGGAGCAGCAGGTTGATGACGTGAGTAGTCACTCTTCATACTGACTTCATGGTCCATTCAGTCTTCATACTATCTCCTTGGTCCATTCCATCAATCTAAGACTCCATAAATCTAAGGCCAGTTTTCATTCTTCTATCTGAGGCTGCTATCTAATCCAAACTGCAATCAAAAACCGTTCCTTCTTCAAATAGCTGGAGGGGTCCCTAGAACAAGAGAAGAAGATAAGGATGGACCTTGAGAGAGCCAAGAGGAAGCTGGAGGGAGACCTAAAGCTGACCCAGGAGAGTGTGATGGATCTTGAAAATGACAAGCAACAAATGGAGGAGAGAATCAAAAAGTAAGAACATGTATTGAAGACTACTTCTACCACTGCTACAGGATAGAAAACAAATCATATTATGATACATAAATGTCCCTTATTTAACAGGAAGGACTTTGAGATTAGTCAACTCAGCGGCAAGATTGAGGATGAACAAGCAATGAGTGCTCAGCTCCAAAAGAAACTGAAGGAGCTTCAGGTTAATCATACGTGCAACAACAAGCCCGAATAAAGCTATTTCGACTTAATGGAAATGATTGCTAAATATATACGTGTACATTTGTAGGCCCGCATTGAAGAGCTGGAGGAAGAGCTTGAGTCTGAGAGAGCTGCCCGCGCCAAGGTGGAGAAGCAGAGGGCTGACCTGGCCAGAGAGCTGGAGGAGATCAGTGAGAGGCTGGAGGAGGCTGGTGGGGCCACCTCTGCCCAGATTGAAATGAACAAGAAGAGGGAGGCGGAGTTCCAGAAGATGCGGCGGGACCTTGAAGAGGCCACGCTGCAACATGAAGCTACTGCTGCTACCCTGAGGAAGAAGAATGCAGACAGTGTGTCTGATCTGGGAGAGCAGATTGACAACCTGCAGAGAGTCAAGCAGAAGCTGGAGAAGGAGAAGAGTGAATTTAGACTAGAGCTTGATGATGTTTGCTCCACAATGGAGCAGGTCGTCAAAGCAAAGGTGAGTCCGTCAGTTGTCTTATGTAGCTCGACAAAAGGGACATTTGTATTCCTACAGTATGCTTATAAATGCAAGTATTATTGCAATTGTTTTCAGACAAACTTGGAAAAGATGTGTCGCACTTTGGAGGACCAGATGAGTGAATACAGGACAAAATCTGAGGAAGGGCAGAGGACAATCAATGACTTCAGTATGCAGAAAGCAAAGCTTCAAACTGAAAATGGTATGATCATGAGAAAAAGACAGTGAGGGAATAAGGCTTGACAAGCATACCAAACAGGCACCTATAATGCTATTTAGTAACAGCATTTGTGACAACCGGATGTAAAATAACATACTATATAACCCTACAATGTCACAGACAATGTCATATTTAAGTCAGTCTGGGAATATTGTAGGGTTGTTGTCTGTACCACAGTGAATGTTCAATACTGTTCAATACTGACTGAAATTGATTACTTGGCAGTGTGAGTACAGGGTAATTCATCACCAGCTTGGCTACGTAGCTCCATCCAGCTCAGAGGAACTGCATTAAAGTGAGGGAATATAAGTAAATCTTTGAGATGGAGTGCAATGGGCTTCAGAGAGCATCATTTTCTGATGTATAATGCACACATTGTTACCCCCTCATAATATAATCAATAAATATCCTGATCGTACCATCCGCAGGTGAACTGTCGAGGCAGCTGGAGGAGAAGGGCTCTCTTGTCTCCCAGTTGACTAGAGGGAAACAGACCTACACCCAGCAGATTGAAGACCTTAAAAGACAACTGGAAGAGGAAGTCAAGGTATCCAAGCTGCTTCTTCGTCTTATCCAAACAAACTATATTCCCAATGATCTAATCCGCCCTGTATGATGAACTGCCAGGCAAAGAATGCACTAGCCCATGCAGTGCAGTCTTCTAGACACGACTGCGACCTTCTGAGGGAGCAGTATGAGGAGGAGCAGGAAGCCAAGGCTGAACTGCAGCGCAGCATGTCCAAGGCCAACTCTGAGGTGGCTCAGTGGAGAACCAAGTATGAAACTGATGCCATCCAGCGCACGGAGGAGCTGGAGGAGGCAAAGTAAGAATGAGAACATTCACTCATAAAGAAAAGTACCCACGTTTGTATGTCACTATTTAAAGTCCTTTTGTCTGATTCAAGGAAAAAGCTTGCTCAGCGTCTCCAGGATGCAGAGGAGGCTGTGGAAGCGGTCAATGCTAAATGCTCCTCCCTGGAGAAGACTAAACACAGGCTTCAGGGGGAGATCGAAGATCTCATGGTGGACGTGGAAAGATCAAATGCTGCTGCTGCGGCTCTGGACAAGAAGCAAAGAAACTTTGACAAGGTAACCAAAAAAACAACCTGAACATAAACAATATAATGTGTAATGTTTAACAATTATTATTTGTGGATGGATCCAATGCAATCATGTATTTAAATGACACCAGGTCCTGGCTGAGTGGAAGCAGAAGTTTGAAGAGTCCCAGACCGAGCTGGAGAGTTCCCAGAAGGAGGCCAGGTCACTTGGTACTGAGCTCTTCAAACTCAAGAACTCCTATGAAGAATCTCTGGACCACCTGGAGACCATAAAGAGGGAGAGCAAAAACCTCCAAGGTAAGCAGAGATCTCTCACATGACAAAATAAAAGAAAACATGGATAACAAATAATGTCAATTGTAACAATTTTCTTTTGTAGAGGAAATTTCGGACCTGACTGGGCAACTCGGTGAGAGTGGTAAGAATATTCATGAGCTGGAGAAGATCCGCAAACAGCTGGAGCAGGAGAAGGCTGATATTCAAACTGCCCTTGAAGAAGCTGAGGTGATGTTTTACCCCAGAGAATACCCCAGTCTTTTAAATCTGCAGTAAGGGTGGAAAATAACCCACAGATTTGCTTCTCAGGGGTCTCTGGAGCACGAGGAAGGCAAAATTCTTCGAGCTCAGTTGGAGTTTAACCAGGTGAAGGCTGAGATTGAGCGCAAACTTGCTGAGAGGGATGAAGAGATGGAGCAGTCCAAACGCAATCAGCAGAGAGTGGTGGACACCCTGCAGAGCTCCCTGGAGGCAGAGACGCGCAGCAGGAACGAGGCCCTCCGAATCAAGAAGAAGATGGAAGGTGATCTGAATGAGATGGAGATCCAGCTCAGCCAGGCAAACAGGCAGGCATCTGAAGCTCAGAAGCAGCTTAAGGGCATCCATGCTCACCTGAAGGTACAGTGGATATCTTAGTTATAGTTATATTTTATTTGTTATATCTTAATGCATTTTTAGAATGATAGACAATCATTGCATTGAAATCTTTCCTGTCTTTGTAGGACTGCCAGTTGCAACTAGATGATGCTCTACGTGCCAACGATGATCTAAAGGAGAACAATGCTATAGTGGAAAGACGCAACAATCTTCTGCAAGCTGAACTTGATGAGTTGAGATCTCTGGTGGAACAGACGGAGAGAGGTCGTAAACTGGCAGAGCAGGAACTGCTGGACGTCAGTGAGCGAGTTCAGCTGCTTCACTCTCAGGTAAAGGGATTGGACGATGGCAACATGTCACAATTTCTGGGGCAAAATTACTTACAAATGTGCCTTGTGGTTATAGAACACCAGCCTGCTGAACCAGAAGAAAAAGCTGGAAGGAGATACATCTCAGCTTCAGAATGAGGTTGAGGAGGCTGTGCAGGAGTGTAGAAATGCTGAAGAGAAGGCCAAGAAGGCCATCACTGATGCTGCCATGATGGCAGAGGAGCTGAAGAAGGAGCAGGACACCAGTGCTCACATGGAGCGCATGAAGAAGAACATGGAACAGACCATCAAGGACCTGCAGCACCGCCTGGATGAGGCTGAGCAAATTGCCATGAAGGGGGGCAAGAAGCAGGTCCAGAAACTGGAGGCCAGGGTGGGTGTCTACTGTTTATTACTGTGGTCTTTGGAGTATAATCTTAAAGACAAATCTCAATGTGAGGATGCCTGAGTACATTTGTCCTCTAAGGTACGGGAGCTGGAATCCGAAGTGGAACTTGAGCAACGGAAGAGCAGCGACGCAATCAAAGGAGTCCGTAAATATGAGCGACGCATCAAGGAACTCACTTATCAGGTACAGTTTGATATGATGATTAACTGTGTTTGTAGTTATACCTGCCAGGTACAGTTTAATGTGATGATTAATTGTATTTGTAGTTAAACCTATTGGTAAAGTCTAATGTGATGGTTAAATGTCTTTGTAGTTATTCCCCCAGGAACATTGTAATGTGATTTACTGTTTTTGTAGTTATACCTACTTATAGTTATCATGCCCATCATGTATATTGTACATTTATAATGAACTGAAGTTAGTTTATTCTTCTCTTTTCATCAAGACTGAGGAGGATCGCAAGAACTTGTGTCGTCTTCAGGACCTGGTGGACAAACTCCAGCTGAAGGTCAAATCCTACAAGAGAACTGCTGAGGAGGCTGTAAGTAGACCTATTTGTTGGCCATAATGTTGTTTGGCCACGTCCATACATATGGAGATCACACAACACATTCACTTGTTTCCTAGGAGGAGGCAGCCAACAGCAACCTGGGTAAGCTCCGCAAGCTGCAGCATGAGATGGATGAGGCGGTGGAGAGGGCTGACATAGCGGAGTCCCAGGTCAACAAGCTGAAGGCCAAGAGCCGGGACACCGGGTCTAAGGTCTGTGCTCTTTGATCTGGACTCCATGACTTTCATGATATTGTGTAAGTAACTGTTCAGATGCTGATTCTGTATCCATGGTCTCCAGAAAGGACACGATGAAGAGTGAGACTACAGCTCAGTTCATCACAGCCTTTGGTGGACCTCCCTCTACACTGAGCTGTGTGTGTGATGTTCCTGTGTCTTTGGTGTGTGTGAAAGAGTACGTGAAGCAGAATGCAGAACCTCTGCATTCGGCTTCACTTGTCCTGTCTTTTCACTGTGAACAAATAAAACGTAGAGCACAATGCAACCACAGTATATGTCCTGTCTTTTCATTTCATTGAATACTTTTAGGGTGTGGGATAAATGGTGTTATTGTCAAGTGAGACATCTGTTTGTTAGATTTTGTCATTGAGATACGTGTCTCAATGATATTGAGATATATATG
>JAOTIX010000091.1:8228023-8243791 GCA_027123715.1 Gaidropsarus macrophthalmus | reverse complement strand
TTCAACATAAAATAATTTTATATATTGAGATATACATAAAAACCGTGACACACACACACACACACACACACACACACACACACACACACACACACACACACACACACACACACACTCCACTTACACAAACATAATGCACCATTTATAGCAATATGGTGTAAAATGACAAGGTCATGTCCTACTCATGGTTGAGCAGATCATGAAACACAAGATGTCGCGGTCTCATGGTTGACCCATGTCAACCATGTCGTGGTCTCACTCACGGTTGACAATGAGTTGGACATGGGTTTTGTTATTGTTATGACCTACTCATGGTTGAGTAGGGCCTACTTGTGATTGAGAAGGTCCTACCCAAGAGGACATACTCATGGTTTAGGATGACAGGTAAAACCCACAGTGGGAGCTGGAGGGAGAATATGTTTGCAATACAGACTCCTTTTTTTATACACCAGCCACTTTCAGGTCCTCAGGTTGAGACATTTGACATTAAAGAATCTATCAGCAATTCTAGGCCGAATCATAAATGATCACATTCATCTGATCTTTCCCCACGGTCCACTAACTGCCCACCTCATAAGCAGGCCGTCAAAGAAACGCTGTAGGAAGCCTATGCTCTGAGTTCGTAAACAAAAAGCAAATGGTACTACTAACAACTCCAAACCACTTTGCGGTTGTATCAGTGATTCTAGGCCGAAAACACAGCTCTGTAGGCAGCCTATGTTCCGAGATCGCACACAAAAACAAATGGTGCTGCTAAACAAATGGCAGAATCGCTGATACAACCTTTAAGTGCTGCTGCACCGAGACCAGCATGTCTAGGATTTATTTTGTCCAGACACTCTGCTCATCCTCACCCTCCCCACCTCAATGAACAGCACCAGGGAATGATCAGGACATAACAGCACCTGCTGATACATGTTCACTCAAGGGACCATTGGTGGGGCACTAGGATCACTTCTCAGCGTTGTACATTTGAAGAACTGGAGACAGATGAAACAGGCCACTTACTCTGTGTGAGTAAATACGGAGCATTGTTCAAACACATTGAAAAGTACACTTACTGTTTCTTTCATTTACACCTGCCATTAACTCGACAGCCATGACAGCCATGTTCATTCTTCTTCTCAGGTTACATAACATGTTGAATTAAACATGAAACATCCAGTGGTCAGTAGGGAGGTGTGATGCCTGTAGATAAAAGAAGGCACCACATCTTGAGGTGTTGTAGGTTAGAAGAGTTGAAAAGTAATCATTTCAGTGACGTTTCTATAGAAATGCTTTAATGCTTTAATTATCCTAATAAGAGACAAACACACCTTTATCTCAGCCCATATGTGGGTCATCACAGCAGCAGAAACAGGGGGAGCAGACAGGGAGGTTCTGGTGGCTTAGTTTCAGGATCCAGCTCTCTTCCCGTCTCTCTCCTGTGCTCTCTGCACAACTCTCCCATGTTCCCTACAGGCCTCCAGCCCCCTGGCTTCATAATCATGGCGCTGTAAAGTAATTGCTCTTTTGATCCACTTTGGATAAGAGGATCATCTTAATGAACTGTAATCCATCCCATCAATGAGGTGGAGCAGATATATTCTATCTTTACTTTTCACAAATATTTGAATTACATTCTGACCATTATCATTCAAAATCCGATAAACGTAAAGCATAAAACTAGTTTCACCTGAAGATGGACATTAGCTGAATTGTTCTGGGCATCATGATAGAATAGGGACAGAAATGGATCATGAAACAATGGCATTGATGGTTTGGGCTTATCTGGGCATCTTCAATATGAAGCAGGGATTAAGGAACACACAGCGAGTGCAATAAGGAAATGATCGCTAAATGACAGAAAGAATGGGGCTGCATTTGAAGTTCATTTTGTCTTGGACTTGGCTCTGTGGACGTTCTGAGGGTGTCCATATCCTCAGAAGCATTAGGTAAAGGAACAACACATGAAGACTAGATTTTGATCAGATGGAGGCATCACCAGATACCACACAGTGCAGGACATACATAATTGGTGGTAGCAAATCCACAAACTAATCCTCTGATTAAGAAGGATTTAAACTTAATCTGGACACTAGACAGAAGCCTAATGAAGAGATACCTGAAGAGATCAGACTCACACACAGTGTGTAAAATCGGCAGTGTTCCAACAATGTGACCTTTCTGTTTTATTACACATTACAATATAAATGTTATGATGAATTAAATGAATGAATGTTAAGGTAATTCTAGCTCCCCCATAACTTTCACACATCTGAAGTTCTCTGTTCTATAATGTTTCTGGCCGTTTGTCATAAATGATAAAGAGTAATGCGGGCGTCGAGATTGATTGATTGTAATGAGCAGAGTACTGCTGTTGCACTACAATGACAAATGTGAATGTAAGGGAGAGGCATTGTCGCTATCATATACTAATCATGATAGACCAGCCATTAATAAGCATTTAGTATTTAGCAGCTCATTAGCCACACAAGGCTTGCAACCAATGCCTTTGGTGTATTTCATTGGCTACTTCATGTTACACCTTTGTTGGGACCCACAAAAGCACTTTCGAGAGTTTACTTTCCATTTTGCAAACAGAGTTTTGAATGCATGTCGCTGTTGATAAGGGAACGAGGACAAACATTCTTCCTGTATTACATTTCAACGACAGCTTATTGTGTAGAGATGGCTTGCTTTTGTTGGACTCAACAAGGCAGTGGATTCAAAACAATGCGACCAGTGACTTCTGAGTCAAGTACTGTCAGATTTCTCTATATGTCTGTGCTCTTTGGGAGTTTCCAAGGTAAACGATAATAGCAATGTAGCAGTGTCTGTCGCTGCAACGAGAAGCGCCACAGAAGCAACGAGCCATGAAAAAGGGTTAAGAAAAGGTCACACTGTTGGCCTACTTGGAAAAGTTTGATACTTTCAATTACAACGTCGGCCAATCCAACAAAAGAACTTGCTTGATAAGTTGAAAGGGCAAGATGGTGGGTCCATGTGCATAGCTGGGGCTAGAAGGTAGCCAACCCAGAACAGACCTGGGCCAGCCCCAGGCCACGAGGAGCTCTGAAAGTCTGAGCATTCACAAATAACGAATGGAAGGCTGTAAATGTAACACTAAAACAAACTACTAAACGTGCTTGCAAGGATTCTAGAAAAAAAGACTTACATTTCTGAGACTGTGTTCAATAAAAGTTTGACTGCAATGTTTATGGCATATATACTTTAATAATGGAGACTGATCATCATCCTTTGATAAATCATCAAGAAAAAAAAATGAATTGTTCTCACGATGGAAGTTCAAAGACAAGATTTTGATCTGATGCATACATTGTCCAGAGCCCCAAAAATGGTTGACACGAGTTCCACTGATGAGGAAGTGGAAGCTCATGTAAACATTATAACTACCATTATCACAGTGAAGAAACAGCTAAAGACAAAGAGCTGCAGTAAGGGAATACATCAGCAATGTTAGGCCCAAAGGGTCTTGTTCCAAGTACTTTCACAGATCAGAGCTTTGTACAGCAAGGGAAAGTACTGACAGGAAGGAGAATCGTCATTCCATCCGAGTATAAGATAAGTTCTACTTCAGAGAACACACAAAGGACATCTTGGAATAGAAATATGTAAAAGAAGGATATGAAAAGATGAAAGGAAAATATGAAACATGTCAAAAGTACCAGATGAAACACAAGGGCTGATGACCCTGATTTGCCCACTGCACCGAGGGGAAATTACGTACGGATTTGATTCACGTAAATTGGAAGGGCTATTTGCTGGCGATACTATGGCGGCTATTATTCAACCCTCCCGGGGATAACCCTGCGAATAATCACTACAGACTACAGTGTCATAACACAAAGGAAATAGGTATTTGGGATGCAATACATTCAACTGTAGTTATGCATAATGGTCCATTAAGTGTTGCAAAGATTTATACAACCATTTCCATGTCAAATCTAGTCCTCTACATGTACAAAGGCAAAGCTAAGAACAAAGTTCTAATAGTTCAGCAGTGTGTGAAACAAGCTAGGGGCTGTGAAACAGATCCTGATCTAGCTCTGTTAGGCTCTGGGTCCTCCCCTCATACGGAACATGAATCACCGTTCAAGTTCATTAAACGTCTCAGACCACTTGTAGGACCATGGATTGTGAATTGAGGACCAGAATACCTGGAGGAAAGCTACAGTGGTTCCCTGGCGAGCCCAAGGTACTATGCAGCGCTGATTAAGGACATGCTCTGACAAGGAACCACTGCAGTCTTTTGAGGACACACCATGAAGTATGTGACGACGTGTCACCAAGGAAACCACTGGACAAAACCACAGGGACGGTGAAAGGATATGCAGACAGAGCCATATGAGGACATTCAAAATATTGATATAGGTTGTATAGGAAGTATAAGGAAAGGAACGGTGACGAGGTTGGTGTAGCTGTACTGTTAAATACTTACAGCACATAATACATATAACTCCAGATCACGTGTTTTCCTCTAGTATGTTTGTAATACTCCTTCCTTTGGCCAAAACATCCTATTTTGAGCATTCTCATCATGAAACGTGTGAGTGCATTTTATAGAGCTCCATAGAGTTCATCAATACAACATTTTTTATTAGTTTTCTACCCATTATTTATTAACACCTTTGTATTGAATTGTGTGAATGACCAATACGACAGTTGACTTATACATCATATATGTAAACATTTTGTATATGTGGACTGGTTGACGCTAGTAGGTTCTCAGAGTAGTTGATGCATCAAGGCCATTTCTCTGCCAAATAGTCTTGAACAAAAATATGAACGGATTTCATTGAAATGTAAGGCTTCTATGAAATCAAGGAAACCAAATGTTGTGATTGGGAGCTTCAGTCATCTCTGCTCACAAAGAAACTGCTCTTTACTCCTCCACACACACCTGCAAGCCCTGCCTGAGCCTTCCTATTGGCTGGAGCGCTCTCCTGCCTCACTGGCTTCGTTTCACACTCAGAGGGACAGTCCGCCACTCCCCTGAAAGTGTTTTTTTTTCAACACTGAACGACCGATCTGCGGACTCCGTGCAAGACGGTACTGGCAGGGGGAAATGGCATCCCAAGACTGGCAAAACACAGCTTTGATCTCCTCCCTGGGCCTGTATGCCTTGGAGAACATGCCCTTCGGCATTTGCAATGCACCTGCATTAAACAGCAGCAATGCAGCCTGGGAAGATAATAAACCAGTCGTTCCGGATGTACCTTCACATTTTGGTAGCATGCCCCAGATTTAATGTCACCTCCACTGCCTAGCAGGAGCATTATTAAGAAGTTCTCAAGCCATGGGCTGAAGCTCCCACCAGGGGCTTGATGTTGAGATTGGGAGCTCAGCTCAATGACCTCCTTAGGGGTCATCCCAAGGTTCACGATCCATGGCACTCCTTAATTCAAAGCACATATATTTAGCATTGAAAACTTTAAAAGTAGAAGGTTGGGTTTTTTTAGAAGGTTTGTTCAACACCTGTCCATCGCATCTCAGCACTTTATCTAATCAGAGGCGGCCTGTGCTGAGGTTGGGATGCGGGGCTTGAATAGAAACGTTGATTATACAACACGTAGTTCCGACCGAGAAATCTGATTGGTCAACGAGACATTTAGACTGTGCTCAAATCAGCATTACAGCACGCCTGACTCATTACTCAATATTACTCCACCAACTCTGTGGCAACATCATGTCCATCTCCATTCCCCTCGGTGTGAGAGACTATTGTGACCTCTGTGACAACGTTTTATAACAAAATATAAAAAAATAAATCTTTGTTATAACTTGGGTGATAAAAAAGCATTTTCTGTTGGATTTGTGGAGTATTGACTTAGTTCGGGAAATTCAGAGACGGCGATGCGATAAAACTTTGACATCAGCTCAGAGTTCACTCATCTGGGACTAGAAAATCCTTTCTGTTGCTAAGTCGGAGTGGAGTGGTAAGCTATGTTCCATTTCACATATGAGTCTACTGGCGTAACTGATGTTGTTTCAGTTATGAGTCAGACCCCACATGTTTCCATGGAAATGCGACAAACACTTGCAAAAACCTTTACAATTTGAGAGCAAATTGCCGCATCACTGTCATGCTGAAATGACAGTTAAAGCACACCCTCTCGGATAATACTGCTTCAGTGACACACGTCTGCTACTTCATACAGATCACAGCGATGTGCTCTCAATCAGCTTGTGAATGTTGGATATAAACAGAAAAGAGCATGTTTGTTTCACCTAGAGACAACTGTGGGGAGCTATCAAACTCAGTGACACAGTAATATACCGAAATATGGGCATTTTGCTTGCATACTTATCCTCCAAAACAGTACACACAAGTACACAAAGTGAATCCAAAGTGGGTGTAACCAGCCCCCTTCTGGTAAACCAATGGGCCGCATCCATTTCCTGTTATAGTCTGGAGTTTGTAAGGATATACGACGTCATTTGTAAAAAAAAAAAAGGCAATTTCTAGCCGCTGCGCTAACAGGGGCCTGGTTAGCTGTCCCAGAGCCCCCGTTGGAGATTGTGCCTTGCTGAATTATGTCTCGAGCCACAACCACTTCACGTTTTAAAATGAACAAGGCTGAAAAGTACAGAAGAGGCATCATCGTCGTTTGAGCGGACTGTTTCCTCAAAGTACCGACTACTGCTGGAGGAATGTTTGCAGGTCAAACGTTACTCCAGCACAAACAATTGTGGAAAGGAATTGCTTTGGGGTGGTGTAGAGTAGCAGTCTTTTCAGAGGCACGGTAAGCAGAGACTGTAACAAATATATTATTCACTCCTGGGTTTCTTTTTCTGTCTTATTTTAGTAACAGAGACAATGCAATGCCATACATGACTGTGTTGATCAAAAGACATGACCACATTGAAAACAACCACTTTAAATACTGCCTTGTGAAAACGAGACAGAAAGTAAACAGCCAAAGACACATTCCGCACACATTCCCTTCCGCTTCATCCCTACATTTCTTCGCCATTGAGAAGTTTGGCATTTCACACACCTGTAATGGAAAGCCATGACCCAACACCATGGACAGAAGAAAGTCCCTATTTAGTCATAAATGAGCCAATAGTGGTCTCAGCTGTCGTAGGCTAAAAATAGATCAGTTCACATGGCATTTAACTTACTAAAGCTAAAGGGTAGCTATCTCTAATAATAATAATAATAATAATAATAATAATAATAATAATAATAATAATAACAATATAATGTCCCTTTATTGCAATCCAACACCTTTAATGTTTCTGCATTTAGCATGTGTGATAGAAATGACTGCTCTGTTCTCAAGAGAGTCTGACTACAGTAAATTAGATATCATTAGAATTGTATTGATTTTTTAAGGTGCTTTCTTTGTATTCATTGATTATTAATTGTTGAATATAGATTTCAATATAAGGATGATGATTGATAACGCTGGGTGAAGAATTATCCTCATCTTGATTTATTATAGCAATTTGTATAAATCGATTCCAAGCCCTTAAATGTGTTTGCTATGTAAATGCAGTTTGACTTTGATATTTTTGCCTGTGCCAAATAGCTGAAATGAGTAAGGAAGCACCTTTGAGACCTTTCCAGGGGAGGATGAACAAGAGGAACAGCTTAGCCCAAACAAGATAAACATAAGCATGACAGAATAACGGCTGTAAGTCATGACACAGCAGATCTGCACAATGTCCTGATGGGGACATAAAGCTGAAGACCATTCAACATTACACTGCAACAAACCGCAAGTCAGAGTATTCACAACAAGGAAAGCAACCATTTTAAAGAGAGTCATTGAAAAAAGGGAGTTTATTGATTTTGGCCATGCAGCAGATACAAGGGTGGCCCCTGAGTGCTTTTTATCTATGATTGGTAAATCCAAGAGCATTTTCTAGAACTGCACCAAAATCAGTCGACAGTTTCAGAGAGTAGGAATTTATTATGTAATTTCTTGTTTACTGACTTGGTTGCACATCATGTATCTATGAAATGCTTCACACGTTCACACTGTGTACAGAGCAAATAAAATACTTTTTATTTTTGATTAACAGCAGGACTTAAACAACACTAGTAAGTGAGTACAGTTAAATAATACACATCAAATAATTAACAACAAACAAAGAGCATACAGGGGTCTAGAAAGAGTCTAGTTAAGACAGGGTATGATCATACAATATCATTACATTGTATTAATTCAGTGTAGGACACGTTTTAGAGTATAGTATACTCAATATGAAATAATTACTAAACCAGCAGGAAAAAACATTGGATTGTGCAACATTCAATGTAAAAACAACATGATGATAACAATTCTAATAATAGCATACATATGAAATCGCGATCTCAGTCAGGACCATAAAACCTTCACCCAATCAGGAATGTCAGGGTGGGTTTCAAAATGGCTTTAAGTCATTCCTTGTGAGATCAGATTTCCTATCTTGATTCATTTCACAGTGTGTGACAAGGTTTTCTTTGGGCTCAAGGGGACAGGAAATCCCCAATATCTGCCAATGCTAAACCATTTTTTATGATCCATTAATTTTTTGCAAAAATGTATGTTGTATGAACACTGGATGCAGCTTGAATTTCGTTTTACACTGTGCTATGACAATAAAAGGATTGTGATTCTGATTCTGATCAGAACACATGTTGTGAACATTTGCTTCGAAATGCAGCTGGAGAATGAATTTGGCCCACCCAAGCTCTAATATCAACTGGGCAGTTCTGCACCGTTGCAATCTTGTTGAGGTCATTCCGTTTGAGGTACAACTAATGCAGCAGCTTGCTCCAGAGATAAAATCTGCGTACCGATTGGCTTGAGAGATTCGTAGGAGCCGGATGAACTCCCGTTTTCTAAGTTCTAACTGTTGCCAGGAGTGTCGTCCCACCCAACGTAGATAATTATGGTGTACAAATGGAGATTCGTTGAGGAACCTCAGGAGTTTTGCTTTTAAACGTACAAGTTTGGGTCCAATTTGTGAATGGTTTTATGAACAAGGTCCTCGTAGAATCCTGTGTACTTTAGTGCTCTATCACTGTGACTGTCCGGGCCTCTCTGCGCCTCGTGGAGATCTCTATCCCAGGTGGCTGAGAAGGCCGAAGTTACCTGGATATTTTGCCCACTAACATGAATCGTTGCTGGGGCTGGAGACGCCCTGGTGGGCAGTGTAATGAGGAGTTTTCACAGGAGTTGGTGGAGATGTCCCTCTATAACACACCCTCTATAATGAAGCCCCCGAGAATAACTGCAGGAGACTGATTCTGGATGTCTTGTCTTGAATTATGTTCTTCTCCTATTCTGCCTGCAAAAAACATTTTATAGTTGTATTCAAAGATAGCGATTCAGTGCAATATTTTTTTTTTACCATCAGTTGTACAAGACAGTTCAGTGAGGCAGAAGGAAACCTGCATCCAATAAACCGCTTATTTGAAATGAGATATTAGATCAGGAATCATTAGCGAGTGAAACGTAGACCAAACCTTGTATAGCAAAGTCTCCAGCATCAGTATCCTAAAGTGTATTGTGGTAATGAAGTTTAACATTTTATCATAGTGAGTATCAGGTTTTCCATTTCCTGCTTTCACTTTCCAGCTCTGTAATCAAACTGCCAATGAAAGCTGACAGTATCCTCTTAACATCAGTATCCAACATGGAGGGACATGTTAAGAGCTCCATATACTGTATATGCAGTCTGACACAAATCATGTATTCATCCTATCAATATATGGACATTTGAAGGGTCATTTAAGTAAATCAATATACTTCTATTTTGTATAGCGCTGTTAAATGTTGACTGATAACCTCAGGATAAAATCAATTCCTCTTAACCATTACCTTTTGATCACCCACAAGATATTTCAGAGCAAACACACATATGAAAGGATGTATGTCAAAAGAGCATCCATTAAAGAGAGAAGCTTTTAATATTATACACTGTCAGTTGCCCTCAGTTTTCAAGATCTTAAGAGGGTTAGGGTACCATAGGGTCAGGGCACCATTAGCAATTCTGTCTAAATTGCTATTGCGTAAGACAACAAACCTATTGTCATAAAAAGAATTATATTTCAATCGTATGGCCTGCAAACAGTTTATATGCCAATATATTCTATTCTTGATACAGGATTTCATAATATTGTTAATAGGAATACAAATAATATATTATTTTATAAGGGCATTTATATTTGCATCGATTTGAATGCTTATTTCCCTTGAATAACTAACAGCGGGAACTCTGATTTCCAACTGACAAAACTTAGGATAAACTTAGATATGTTTATACATCCTCTGCTTTATTAGCAATACAATCTGTGAATTGAGTCAGTTGTTTATGTTTGCATGTTGAGCAATAATATGAGCTGTCATATCAAATAAAATAAAATGCACAACTTTTGTTTTGGGGTGGGGGAAAAAATGGACTCTGCTATTACAGGTCTTTCCATCTAAACATAAATAATACCCGAAGGAATTAAAGAGGTGCGGGCTGATCCCACTAAGATCTCCCGGACCCTGCCAAGACAGGACTTCACCCCATTAAGCTCAGGTTGATACGGATATCTCGATACGGATATAAGTGAGTCTTGCGTCACAAGACTCACTTGCTGGAGAGCAGCACAGTACTAGTTAGCAGTTCAAGTTAGCAATTGGCAATTATGACGCTGACACAAACATGTGATATGGGCGTCATGCACACAGCGATGAGAAGCTAAGTGTGATGGTCCAGTTGTTTCTGAAGGTTGTCAGTGTTCCTACTAATCTTCTGTTGGTGGGTCATGCATTGTTGATAACAGTCGCGGGTATTGCATGGAAGGACACATGCTGCAACTCCTTACTTAGTTTTACTTTTTGGACGTCAGCTCCTTCACCTTTAAATACTATATGCAGATGCTAAATGAGGTGTGATAAGTGTGATTGTTTTTAAATCTTTGTTAATGACATTGTGAAAAGAAGGTTGTATTTTCTACCAAGGGGGTTTGTGTTCCTATTCTTGGGTCGGAATCGTGTGCATTTTCTTGAGCTTGTCCCACTGTTGTTAGCTTTTCCATTGTTGTTCTTAGGGCTTTCATCGGTGTAGCATCCAGCAGTGAAACAGGTGGCCAAATGAATACGGCCTGCACAATGAGTCTTCTTGTTTTTAATCCTTACCTTGCTCCTGCCCTTAAGTAGTGGCCTGGAGACCACCTGGGGTGTGCAGAGTTGCTTTCCTGTGCTCTCTACCTGCCTCATCTTGACTCTTTCTGTGATATTTTGGCCTCTTTCATCTGAGCCAAATCATTGATGGGTTTATCTGTCCTTCCTCGACTATTAGCTTCCATGTTGAATCTCGTTAATGTAGAAATTCGTAATTACTTTTACTTGCAGAAAGGGGTACATGTCTGAGATGGGATACGGCAGGGGTGTCATTGAGGTCTGGTAATTCAGACAGGACAATGGAAATCGAAGCAGACCTTGGATGGGAAGTGTATTAAGGCTGTACTCACCTTTGTGAGTTGCAGCCTTATTCAAAGCAATGTGAACGGCTGCTCCACGGTGGCTGAGGAGGTCAATCTGAGCTGTGTTTGTGTGTGGATACAGGCGGGGACGTCAAACAGGTTGAGACGGTTGTGAGCACATTGTGCTTCTTGCGTAGCCAGAATTGAAATTGAAAAACAACGGCAGAATAAAACAAATCCTCTCGTGTTAACGGTTGCGTTTGGCCCCGTAGGGTTGGGAGTCGGTCAGCCCGTTAGACCAGGGAGGATGAGTTCCACGACAGAGAGGCTCGTGGAACTCATCCTCATGACCTTTATCAAATATATGACAACACTGGATGGAAGGTGTTGAAACATTACAGATGATCTGAGGAATCACAGCTGCTTCATGAATCATTAGTATACTTTTAATTTACATTTCGCGCTTGCATTTAGTTGGGGACCAGGGGCCTCATGTACAAACATGGCTTACGCTCAAATCCAGAAAACGTTGTACCCACAAAAACAAACAGATGCACCACAGGCGCCGCACATTTCCACGGTCATTTCACTCTTGATACATCTGAACTTTGCCGTGAAAAAGAACGCACGCCATGTTTTTGTGCGTATGCACGCTCTGGACATGAGGCCCCAGGTTAAGTCATATGAATCGTGTCCTAGCTAGCTACTTCTATTCCAGCCTGCCGATGGATGACCTTGGAGACTGTTTGGTTTGTGTTGATGCTCAAAGTAAAGTTGAGGTATCCCTTGAAATCACATCAATTAGCATATTTAGAATATACGTTGTAATACAAAAAGATACATAGAGGGACAACACATGGCAACAAAGATGGAAAGGATGTTGGGCCTTTCCTTTGCTACAATGTGATCGTTTAAACAGCGTTTCATTCCATGGTCAGAGCACACACGTCATTTTGAGTCATTGTAAACTCACTGTTCTAATGGGGCTACAGAAGAAAACCAACCCAGCAGCGAAAAAGTTAGCCAAATGAATAGAGCAATCCAGCAATGAAACAGGTAGCCAAATGAATAGGGCAATCCAGCAGGGATGCATGTAGTGAAATTAACAGAGCATCCAGCAGTGAAACAGGTGGCCAAATGAATACGGCCTGCACAATGAGTAGGGGGGGTGGATACATGCATTCAGTTTAAAACCTAAACTTCCCTGTTGAAGACAAACTATAATCGAACTGTGCGATCATTTAGACCAATCTGCCTGCATAGTACTCATCACGTCAAATTATATACAATTGTGTATACAAGATGTGGGTCTCCTCTTTGGGTCCGACAATTTGCAAAGTACAGTAAAACATTTGAACAGTGCAGTGTGCAAATATAGTGTGCTGTTGGAAGAAGTCAGGGGCCATCAGGACCTCTCAAGCAGCACCGTCTAGAAGAGACTTCACAGAGTCAACTAGTATACAGTCAGGGACGGGCTTGAAACAGGCCCTCGGCGGGGGGTGTGCAACAGCTGATGGGTAAACACATGCCATACATACAAATATGACACTAGGATTCTCATTTTGAGAATATTACTGAACATCTTTAACATCTCATTATTTAACATCTGTTACACTACAAGGAAAAACTGATACCAGAAAAGAAAAGCTGTGTGTGTGTGTGTGTGTGTGTGTGTAAACCTCCACATTTAGCTGCATATGAAACATTTGCAATTCAAATAGAAAAAGCAAACAGTGGTAAATAATTCAATAGAGAAACACTCAAAGCATGGACACTTTTAATGAAACGCATACTCTCCACTCAGCACTGTAGTGTTTGCCTCCAGAAGTGTGGTGTGCTTTGAAAGAGTGGCATCCATAGAGACTGGTCCACCCGGGGGGGAAGGGGGGCTGCTTTTATATGCCTGGCTGTGTGTTGCCATGTTCTTAGTGTTAGCAACCCAATGTAAAAACGTTTTGAGCAAACCAAGGAAACCCCTCACTCACAGTCTAAATTTCCTCTTTATTGCAAGTCTTTATTTGATGCCTCTCCAGCCATGACATTGCTCCGGTAGTTTAACCTCCACTTTTCACACACTTGATAAGAGTACACTAGTACAGACTGCAGTATGGACATGTTGTCTAGACAAAAGTCATTTGCTATGAACACGCAAAAAGTAGTGGCCCTGGCTATGCCCTGGACACTGAGCTGGGAATGCCTGTGAGCGGCGTTGACACAGGTCCATCGTGGTATCTGAAATGAAGAAGGGATCAGCAACCGTTTGACATCATGGAGTTCTGGTGCCAATAATCAGTACGACTTGCAATCTGTCAAAGCTCCAGAACCATCTGCACTTGCAATCAGTCAAGGCCTCTTCGTTTCTCCAGCAATCCCCAAACGATATGCCTCTTATATCAACAGTGCTGCTAATTAATGGAATTGTACGGAGGGGGTAGAAAGCAGATGGCTTCATTATGCAAACAAACACAATCACATCCATAACAGTGTCATATTCAATAATGATTGGCTCACATTAATGCCTCTGGCTGAACATCGTCTAGGTGTTTGTTGGAGGAACATCCAGTGCATTCTGGTTCTGAACAGATTTGAATGAACGCACTAATACAAAGCACCTGGACATGGTGATCTACCAGCACCGAGTCCGTCGCTCCAGCACCCACAAGACATTGGCCCTGCTCTCTGAATGAATTCCCCAACAATAACTGAAGTCTGGGAGAATTTCCTTTGCAGAGGCTCAGCTGTTACTGGTAATGAGTAAGTGTTAAAAGTATGAAGGACACTTTTGTATTCACAATAACAAAATATATTTACATGTCATGATGATATTGTGCTATGGATTAGAGAGTAGGGTATGTTTGCAAACCCAGTTAGAAATATGGCAAAGGGTTTTAGAAAGGAATCTTGAAAAGGAATGGGTCAGGGTGAAAGGGTAAAGGTAAGTCAGACATGTAAGGCCACAGGGAAATAATTATAAATGGTAACACAAATATAAATATAATGACGACAAATTTATATTTGGTATGCGTTTAAAATGAATAGTTGGTAAATGATGCATTTGTATTGGATTGTATGCATATGTTTGTACATTGGCTTAGGAGATTGGCACAGTTTCCTGACCCACATTGTGAGGCCTTGGGCAATTATTTGCACATGATTGCCTTCATTTGTTTAATGACCAGTCTTCAATTTTAAATTCAGGCCAGGCCCGAAATAAGCAGTGTGTGTGTGTGTGTGTGTGTGTGTGTGTGTGTGTGTGGGTGGGTGGGTGGTGCAGGAGCTCAGACTGTCAACAAAAGGTTGCTGGTTCCATCACCAGCCCAAGTGCAGCAGCGCAAAGAACTAAACTGATCCCTAAGAATGAATGTTGCATACATGATTGTGTGGACATAAGGCAGTAATTGTGAGACCTAGGGCTAAATGAATGCAGTCCATTCACCAATCAGTATTTATTTAGGGTTTTATGACAATGATATTCTTAAATTGCGAAACAGACTTAAATTATCGATGTAAAACATTTTAGATATCAAATAAAAATAAACAGAAACAGGTTGCTGCACATTAAAGTCAGCAAGGGTGATGGAATCATTAACAGTTATTTCAGCACAGGTGCAGATGTTCAGAAACGGTAAATTGTGAATTGTAAGCTGCATTCAAATGTGTAAGGTTATAAATGTAGTATTATTATCATTGCAATAATATCTTTATTGCTTACAAAAGTAAATGAGAGAAGACTTATAAAACCTAAAAGTTCTCCCTTTATGCAGCTACATGTGTAAGGATGTAAGGGGAATATCCCCTGCGATCACGTTCACCAGTACATTGACCTTTGAACCACCAATACAACCTCCAACATTGATCTAGACACTTGGTAACCCTCTGTAATCAATGAATATACACTGTTGGTTCATGTGTAACTAAACAAGACAATCATGTTACTTATGTTCTGATGTGTTCTTCAAAGTATTGACCTTGCTAAGCCTAGAAGCCTTCTTCCTCAGGTTTTCTTGTTATTTATGAATGCAAACGCTGAATATCATGAACCAGGGCCCAGTTTCCCGAAAGCATCGTTAGCCTACATGGTTCGTAAAGTTCATCGTTGCTTGTACGTCTGATGCTCGTACGACAAACTTTATGAACCACATAGGCTAAGGATGCTTTCGGGAAACTGGACCCAGCAGGAGTCACACACCAGCCACTGGTTGAGTCAATCCAGACAGAATCAGGTTAAAAAACAGGCAGCCAGGTACACTGTACCTGGCTCCCTAAACACACACACACACACACACACACACACACACACACACACACACACACACACACACGCACGCACAGCCAGACACGCAGGCAGTGAGAGA
>JAOTIX010000091.1:7960309-7970344 GCA_027123715.1 Gaidropsarus macrophthalmus | reverse complement strand
GTGTGTGTGTGTGTGTGTGTGTGTGTGTGTGTGTGTGTGTGTGTGTGTGTGTGTGTGTGTGTGTGTGTGTGGATGGGCCAGTTATGGGACCCTGAGCCCCTGGACACAGATCTTCTGTTGACATGCATGCAAATGATGATACAAGCTCTCATCACCATGATACAAGTTATTTTCCTTATTTCTAGGTTCGGAAGTTGATGTACCAAAAACGGTAAGGCTTTATTATACAGTACCCTTGTAAAAAGCAAACGTAAATGACAGGACTCCTCTGTGTTAATCTATCAGTAATTCTCCCCCGTTTCTCGGTAGGACACCATCCCCTTAGCTCTGCTTGGGCTGTTTTCTTTGGGGAACGTGGCCTTTTTGGTGGCCATGCTTGTTGGAATAGGAGTGGCCTGACGAGCAAGGACCATTTGGATGTTAATAAAGGGTTATGTAATTATTTTCTACAGTTATTTGTGCTAGGGTTACTAGGGTTACACTTAGCACATTTGTATTAATCACTATTTTTGTATTTGTGCTCAGTTTATATTTTTTGTAAACATTGTTTAGCTGTTTTGGTTAATGAAACTATAAACAAATGTAAACAACTTATTGTCTAATGTCTCTATTTTGTGTCCTTATTTTCATTCATTTGGGAAACAAACTATATATAGGGGGGGAGAGATGTTTGATTGATATATTGATATACGTTATATGTCACAAATTGTTATAAATAATTAACTGAAAATACAAAAACGGAAAACAGTATCTGGACTTCCGTGTCTTTTATTTTGAATGTTGAGGGGCCGGAAGTCTTGCAAAGATCGTTTCGTCTGGCAAAGAAAGAAGTCGCTCCGCATCACGGTTTTTACTCAACTACCACAAAAACATACGGCTTCAATCCGCCGAGATATTTCATCTCCATAACGTCAACGTCCTATCATCGTATGACGGCTATCCAGAATCTCACTGACTTTGGTAAGCCAGTTACATTTTAATTACTTTTAACATTTTTCCAACAGTGGTAGCAAATGGCTAATTCCTGACGCTAGCTTCCTAGCACTAGCATGTATTTCCGCTAATGTAGCACTGCTGGCACTAGCATGTATTTCCGCTAATGTAACACCGCTAGCCCTAGCATTTACATAGCTAGCAGCCTCAGCTGTGTTTGTAAAAGCACCATTACATGTAATTATAATTAATTACATTGGTTAAGCTGACGCATTTGTCGAAAGGCGACTTACAATAAGTGCGCTGATCAAGCGTGGTATTTAAACTAATCAGTTTAGCACATTTCTTCAAATGCTACATCCAAATGCTACAATACAGAAACTACGTTATTTTTATTTGTTCGTTTGTTCAACCCGTTTAATTTGACTAAAGTATTCTCTAATTGTTTGAACGTAACGGATGTTTCGATGTGTTGGATGTACGTTTAGCTTTGTATTTCGGTAAATAGCCCTAGTTTTAGCCGTACGGTATCTAGGAACCAGTCATCAGGATGAAGAACAAAGCCCATCTTTCGTTGAGTTTCACACCGTATCCTATTGCTTATAAGCAATAGGATACGACGTTGGTTTAACTAACCCTAGTTATCAGCTACTTAACCAGCACCTATCACGACCACTGACATCATTTCGTCGTTGATGATGGATTTAATAAAAACAAGCGAATAATAAAAAGATGGGCATAAGCAGAATAGCTTCAAGAGATAAACCGCTATTTATTTTTTTCCCACATTGCACTGCCGTCATACACTCAGTAACTTGAGTACCGATTTAACCTGTAGATGCTTTGTCGTTATGTTTGTTTAAACATGATGCCTCTTATCAGTTTTAACCTGAAGCTGTCATTATGTTTCCTGGACAGATCCCTTTGCTGATGCAACCAAGGGGGACAATTTAGTCCCTTCAGGGACCGAGGACAAGATCCACATACGGATCCAGCAGCGGAACGGACGTAAGACCCTGACCACTGTGCAAGGCATTGCCCACGACTACGACAAGAAGAAGCTGGTGAAGGCCTTCAAGAAGGTGATGATACTTACACTGGTTTTATAGCAGTTGTTGTTCCGTCAGGTGGAATGGTTCTTGTATCAAATAATGTGTTTATAAAACTGTTATTAAAGCAGGTGAAAATAGTGTCCTGGTTGAAAGTTCTTTAAGTTGACATTTTTGTCTCTATTGAGCAGAAATTTGCCTGCAATGGGACCGTGATCGAGCACCCGGAGTATGGTGAGGTCATCCAGCTCCAGGGAGACCAGAGGAAGAACATCTGCCAGTTCCTGATGGAGGTTCTTAAGATCTTTTTTCAATTTAGCATAGGTGTAGCATTGTAAACACTCTACGCAGTTATGTATTTTTATATTCTTTGCTGTATGTTAATAGCGACCTGTGTTTGAAACGTCTTTCCCAGATTGGAATTGTGCGCGAGGAGCAGCTGAAGGTCCACGGGTTCTGAGGAGATGCTCCATTGGCCCGGCTGCTCCTCTGGGTGCTATGCCTCCCGACCAGCCTGCAGTCCTCCAAGCCTCACCTCCTACCCCTCCATGCCGCCAACAACATCCTCCAACGTCCATTTAGCAACGTGTCTGATGTAACATTCTGAGCAGCAATAAACAATTTTTAACATGAGCACATTGCATTCCACATTCTTTCTTGACTCACCTTTTTCTCTCCTTAGAGTGGCACCAGTCTGCCTCCAAGTGGCCAGGCCAGAATGCCAGCTCCTCTAGCACTTAACATCGTCAGCCACAAAAAAGGAGGAACTGAGGTCTTTCAGCATTATAAATACCGCTATCTGACACATGAGGGTGCCAAGAACAAATGGAATGAGCCTTGTATATAAAAACACAAATTAACTCTAAACAAACAAGGTAACTTGCTTGCAGAATAATAATAATACTCAGAAGGTAATTCAAATGACGTTTGCCAAACCTGGCAAACACAATCCATAACAGCCCTTTTACACTCCCACAGCCTAACACACCAATCATACAGTGTAACACACACACCCTAACACACCCAGAGAAATGCATACCCTCACACAAAGCTTAACACACACCCAGTGTAACGCATGGACCAAACCTACACACAGCTTAAACACACACACCAAACATACACCCAGAGAACACACCCTCACACAAAGCTTAACACACAACAAACACAGCTGGCATAAAACACACAGCCTAACACACTCTAACCCATACCGGACATATGCCCAGCGCAACACACACATTCTCACACACACCAACACACAGATTAACACACTCCGTAAAAAACCATTCCCATTAACCATATCCTAGACCCAAACACACACAGTATTCGCACACACACACACCTCACAACGCACACCGCCCGCCATTACCACTGAATCACGCGGTATCTACGATTTATTTGCTCATGCTCGATTTTATTTTAAAAAGGGACTCCTGTTATAGCTGGCATAATGACTAATGAGTGAAATAGGCTCAAAGCTATTGCAGGAGAGATTTTTTTAGGGCAAGACAAATTCATTTTCAGCTGAATAATTAACTTAATTAACACATTCACATGAATATTCATCAATGCATGGGAGAGGCTCCGGTGGCTGTAATATAATCTCATTAGCATCTCAGTCCTCATTCTGCCATTCCCCGGGACGCCCAAATAGAGATACCGCAGGTAAGAACATGTTGGCTAACCTTTGTAGGATGTCGGGAGTTGGTTCCCCCTGGTTCCAAAGCAATGAACCCGCCCCCCCCATGACCATGCCAGCACCATGGGGGGTGGGGGGGCGGTTCATGTTGGCACTGCCACTGCCTAGAGGGGTCTGTGGAACAGACACACAGCCAGAGGGTGCTTGGCCGGCACAAACCTGCACACGTGCATTGAGGCACTCCTAAAAGACAGCTAAGTGACTGCACAACACACTCCCACACCAACACAATAACCGGTGTGTGTGTGTGTGTGTGTGTGTGTGGGGTCGGTCTGGGCCCGCTCCGCTGCCAGGCCCCTCCGTGCTGCGGCTCACTTCCTGTCGTGATGTGATGAAGGGCTGGGTTCATAGAGTGGGCGGGGCCACATGGTCCCGTAGAGATGCATGCATGTTTGTCCATATGTATGGACAGTCAATATAGTTTTTATTCAAACCAAATTAGTGAATGATTAAGGAGTAGCATCTACAGGTATGTGCAGGTATCCATACCATGACCCATAGCTCCCTCTGCTAAGCGCTGTGTGTGGACACATGCTGTGATGCCTCCATCATAGTCCCAGGCCTTCTGCTCTACACTGAGAGCCTTCCACCTGCAACCAGGGGGTTGTAGGAGAGAGACAGAAAGGCTTGAAATCCTTTTTAGAAAAGCCTTTGGCTAGACTGCTATTTTCCACCATAAAATATTTGATGTTGCGCTTTTTTGTTTTGGGGCTAGGTTTTAGTTTTGTTTTAATGCAGCCTCTCTCTGCCTTAGTTTTGGTTTTCATGTTGTTTCTGCCCTTTGTTGATGTCAAAATGGAGCACTTTGTGGTCATTCACTTGATTTAAAGTGCGTTATAAATAACATTTCTTCTTCTTCTTCTCCCCCACCCCCACCCCCTCCATCATGGTCCCAGGCGCGCAATAAGTTTGATTATGTTGCAGTAAAATGCGTCCGTAAGGCGCGGAAGTATCGTTCTGTTTTGTGGGTCAGGGTTTTCTCGTAAAATTTTGGCTCAGTCATAGAGGTGGCCAGCGTGGTGGCCGAAGTTTGACCAACGGTGGCGACGGCCACCCCTGGCCACCACGTGACGCCGTCAGTGCAAACACAGAGCCTCCCTACATGGACAGAACAGCAGGCCAATGGGGGGGTGCTCATTTAGTGTCATCGTCACTCAGAAGTTTCAGGGCTTTGGAGGAATTCTGGGCAAACCCCACGCCACAGCCTGCAGCCCAGTCTGACAGCAGAATCCGGCACGGGAAGATGCTGAGGAGGCGTGAGTCCCCAGAGCCTCAGAGAAACCTGCTCTGTTGCTCAGAGAGCAAACGAGGAGCCTCGTGCCATCTGGGCTCCCATTTGCATCCTTTTGTTTTTAAAAGAGATCCAAAATGCTCACTCACCCGCTCAGGGAAATGATAATATGTAATTAGAGATGTGTTACTGCCTTTGCTCCTTTTTTGTTTTCATGTTGGTCCCATAACTAGGCTACTTTTAAATGTGACCAGCTAAGCTTTTGACCTGGCTTATGTGGCTGTAGGCTATCTGACGTTTAAAACCGCATGCTGAGTCCAAGTCAACGTGGCGGAGCGGCCCCCCGCACCGAAATGGACATCATTATGAAGATCTGAATCAATTACTGAGTGTTACTCTGTATAGGCACATAGATTGTGTCACCTTATGGAGGCCTGTACATGTCACAGGAAGTAAATATATCTATACATATTTGTGTATTTCAGTTTTTTATTCGGTGCTTCGGGTATTTGCATATATGTTGCCAATATCCAAATGAAAGCATTGACTCACATGACTTGTACCTACCTATAATTATGCATTCATGAAGCATCTATGTGCATTCAAGTTCCAGCAGTGGCAAAGGTCTCATGGCTCTCAAGTCTAATGGAAGTCGACAGGACTGACGGTGCCTTAGAGGTATTCACCCCACGAAAGGATGAGCTTTATGGGATCTGCACCAATCATTAGATGATCTCCCTAAACAAACAAGCCTCCTCCTGCACCCTCATACTTTACTGACCTCCTTCATGGCAACATCCCCTCACGCCGCCATACGCTCCACAAAAACCAGCCTCCTCACCCCCATCACCAGGACCAAGTACCGCACCCTAGGGGACTGAGCCTTTACCATCGCCGCCCCTACACTCTGGAACTCCTTCCCCCTCGCCATCGGAAATTCAGGAACTCTTCTCTCTTTTAAAAGTCAGCTAAAAACCTATCTTTTCAGGACCACCTCTAACATGTGATCATCTTCCACCTTTCCCCTCTCTCTCTTCATGTGTTGTCTATTACTGTAGTGTTGTTTAGTTGTCTTTTTGAGTGTGTGTAAAGTCTGTATGTCCCCCCCCTTTTGCAAAGCGTCTTTGCGTACCCAGAAAAGCACGATGAAAAATGTATCTATTACTATTTATATCATTATTAATAGTTTTATTATGATTATGATTATGATTATTACGATTATGATTATGATTATTATTATTATTAATAATAATAATAATAATAATAATAAATATATAAACATTCTGATGAGTTCAGTTCATTCAACATTTAATTCATGAAATAAGATTTCTGTTGCTCTACATATTATAATTGTGTCTGTTCATAATATTTCCCGGCTGGCTATTCCAAAGCTATTATACCATATACTCCTGCAGTAACAAAGGCAAATAGCAGACGAAGCGGGCCAAGAGAACATTTGGTCTTTGTCTCTCAGTGTTCTAAACTTCCAAATGGGCACGTGAAGGCGCTCAGCACAGACACACAGACACTGACTTGTTGTTGTTTTATGGAGATGCCCCAAGTGGAGGTTGTAGCCATTTGACTTGGCAGAAAAACATCAACACTATCAACTGCCCCCAAGCTTTAAGGCAGTTGATTGAGGGTAGACTCTTTATTTGTTGAAATTGCTAAAGCTAGCGGGCTAGTCAAGTGTTTGGGAGCCTTGGGGGGCCCTGAAGGATTGGGGAGGAGGGGTGGGGTTAGATTGGATACCTTTGAAATGTACTTCACACTGGTTAAATTCTCTAAATTCCCTATTCTACCTTCAAGTTAAACAAAAGATTGTGTACAGCAGTGAAATCAGACATCTCCATTTGTCGGTCACATCATCAGACCCTCATACATTTTGCAAACAGCTGTTTTGCAAAAGACGTAGTGCTAAATATGTCATCATTCAAACGCTGTTGTGGCGTTTGGGTTTCCTGTTGTGTGCTCTGTCACAACAGGAAACCCAAATCCTCGGAATCTGAAGTTTCCCTTTCACATACTCCTTATAGTTGCTGTGGGTGGAAAAGACCAATTGGATGCACTATCACACAGCTTAATCGGCAGACAGAACGCCGCCTGTCCCTTTCACATGTTTGCACGAGGTACCAGACTTGGTCAGCACCTTCATTAATCATACACTTCCATCGATACAAATACACAAAACAGTGCACAATGCACAAGCAAGACACAACGTAGCCTACAAAGGCTCAAAGTATGAAAAGAATATGAAATGAAAGAATATTCTGACAGGGATTCGTTGTCTGTAAATGTTAAATACGACTCAATGCTAAATGGCTGCGGAACATAACGAATGGTATTTTCAGAGACTTAGAAGTTCATTAGCCATTTCAGGCGCTAACATTAGCTGGGGATACAAATGGCCCGGTCGCGTGACAAAGCCTCCCAAATGGGCTCCTAATGTGTCCCTGATTAGCCCGAGTCAGGGCCGGACAAACTTCATGTAATTTGTCCGGATAGAAAGAGTCTGTTACATTTTTAATATTCTATATTTTAATATTCCCGTGGCTTTTCACACTAATGGCGCGGCGAGAGAAATGAGCCCCCTCTGTGACTACGTGGTACATGCAAGCATGATGAGGTCAATACGGTAGGAATACTGGTGCACTTCAGATAGTTTACCCCACCAAAAGCCCTTTCGAAGACCATATTAAGTTATGAAAGGCAACACGGCAGATCCATGCGATACGCCATTTTAGACTGTTAAATATGATGCATGATTTGATTGCATTTTATGGTCATATTCATATTTTTACAAAGGGTAGAAAATATTACATTTACCAGACCACCATATCCCAAGCATTCAAACACCGACAGCGGGCAGGAACAGGTAGGATTAGGTGTCTTGTTCAGGAACACGTCAACACTAGGAGGAGCCAGGGTTCAAACTGACAAGCTTCAGGTTGCCATGATTGCGACTACCTGCTCTACCCCCTGAGCTACTGCTGTCCCTTTTTTGTACAAAACACAAATAGGCTTATGTATTTTACAACGTTTTTCGCATTTTTTTGGCTCGTCTCAAACCCTGTTCCTGTGTGGTCTTCACTATCACACACACACGCTCGCGCGCGCACACACACACGCACACATACACACATCATAAACACACACTCTGAAGCACAGACAAAGAAAGATATATTTGACTAGCTGTCTGTGTCTGTGTTTAACGCAGACAAGACAGACAGAAACACAGACACAGTGACACGCACACCAACGGGGCTTCTTCTGGGGTCGCTCAGGAGTGGATAGATGGACGTGCCAAAGCGATGTCATTCCAAAATGCAAATGATTGTGTTGGCCTTGTCACCTGCAGGGCCCTCTGTGGATCTGTTCTGAGGGGCGGAGCTCCGTAAAGCCGCTCATTAAAACTCTGCCACCCTGGTTCCAAAACCCGGATCACTATATCATACGGGGACGATTCTGCAGCCCACACCATCTGCCACCACAGACCCGTGAAAGTGAGTGAGTGAGAGAGAGAGAGACAGAGAGAGAAAGACACACACACACACACACACACACACACACACACACACACACACACACACACACACGCACACAGACTCAAGAGAAGCAAAGAGGCACAGAGTTACACAGATAGGCAGAGGGAGAGAGAAAGAGAGAGAGGTAGAGAGAGGCGCCAAAACTAAGTGATTTTCTATTTATATTTACATAACGTTCATTAACAAATAACATATAGGCTATGTGTGTGTGTTTGGCTATATATACCCACAACCGCCCCCTCGTATGACAATCTTATGAGAATTGTATTTTTATTATGTTTATAATATATATGTTATTATGTTTTACATATACAACTTGATTAATTTACACTTTCCCCAACAAATATAGGCCTATATTTTTGCAAATAATTATAATGGGCTATCGCGATAACAGGAATTCCAACAGATTTAGGTGATACTGCAATTTATTTTCTCGATGTGTTTATTATTAGGAAACCCATTGCTGGCAGACTCTATCGAAGCATTTGAATCAACGGGCCAAACCTTCTCACTGCGTGTTTTCATGGCGGTGTCCTAAAGCAGAGGTTCTCAACCATTTTCTACTAGTGTACCTCCTCTTAGATTTTTTTCAGCCGCCTTCAACGGAACGAAACGTTTTTGGGAGAAAATTAACATAAATAGGCTAATGTTTGTGCGTTCTGGCAGTGAAAAAATGAACATTAAAAGGGTGTAAATACTCATTTTTTTGTGAGAATTATTATAGATTATTTTTTGATTTGTTTATAATCAATACTTTAAAAAGTAACTACATTTTTAGAAATGTTCTGAGGACCCCCTGCAGTACTCCAAAGTACCCCTAGGGGTACACGGAGGCTACCCCCATTTGACAACCAGTGTCCTAAAGCCACATCTGGACCAGTAGACCTTACACTGAACAGCAAACAACAGCAGGTTCATTATAGGTCGAGCATCGCTGCAAAGCATTTCATATTATAAGGAAGCCAAAATATGTAGGCCTTAATTGAAACTTAATTTCATCCGTTTTGAAATATGAGCTGTAAGGTTGACAACAATAATACAACTCAACACATTGCATTTCATTTCCCATTTATAAAGGGCTGAGGCCTGGGATTTAAAATGATGTGTCAAATACAACATTTAATCAAACAATCATCTGAATCACATTTAATTATGACAGAAACCTTGCGTAGGCCTATTTTACAAGCGTGTTTCAATACAATTGTCGTTCCGCTGAATAAGGTACACAAATTACATTCCAAGAAAAGAAAATTACACAAATTACACTCCGAGGCCTGCAGGACTAATTGAACATTTGAAATTTTGAAATGTTATCATTCACATTCATCGATCTGCCCTTGAGGTTTGGTCCAAGATATTGCATAGTTTATTTTTTTTGTATACAGTCGGCCTTTAATACCTTCAATAATTTCTGACTCATCAGAACAAATAACTATAATATTTTGAACCGTGCTGCAGCTGCAGAAATCCGCTTTATAAATTGATCCGCTTGCGTGCCCATCTCTCTGTGTGTGTGTGTGTGTGTGTGTGTGTGTGTGTGTGTGTGTGTGTGTGTGTGTGTGTGTGTGTGTGTGTGTATGT
>JAOTIX010000091.1:7623147-7637230 GCA_027123715.1 Gaidropsarus macrophthalmus | reverse complement strand
CCCCCCCCCCCCCCCCCCCCCCCCCCCCCCCCCCCCCGCCCCGCCCCCGCCCGCGCGGGGCCCCCCTCAAGCATTGTTCCGCGGTTCTAGGGGCGCAATATTTTATTTAGATTTTTGGGGGTATTTTAATTGTTTTGTCAATGGTCATGCGGTCAAACGCCCAGATGCACACGACCCTCTACACACACACATGCTCAAAACGGCCGACACACAAACATCAAGGTAAACGTTTGACCTTTTTAAAACAACAATCGGAAGGTACTAAAACCAAATGAATTACTTGCGGCCTCTCTCTCTCTCCCTCTCTCTCCCTCACACACACACACACACACACACACACACACACACACACACACACACACACACACACAGCTGGCTGTCACTGAAGACATGCAGGCAAACGAGGGCAGTAGAATGATGGGATGGGAGTTGGGGGTGGGGTGGTGGGGGGTTTTACGCCAGAGTGGCAGCAGGCCTGACAAGGATTTTACGAGGTGCCCTAGGAGGTGAACGGCGGGTCAAACGGAGGTGGGAGCCTCCCCGCCACACTGGAGGTGTCTGTTTTTCCCCGTGGCGGAAACAAAAACAGGCTTAAACTTACAGTTGAACCCCTGACCTGCCTTTGACCTGATGGGAGGGAGGGAGGGAGGGAGGGAGAGGCATTCGGGGCAGAGGGCGGGACAGGCTGGGAAGGAGGGAGGGAGGGAGGCAGGGTGTGAAATGGGTGCTTGTTGATGTTTTGAAGTTCCCTGCAAGAATCTGGAAGAGGCCTATAAAACAGGACTATAAAAGTGGCAGCGAGGCTTCCCTCCTCAAAGCCGGCCGCTCGCACCCAGGCACAAACAACCACGGCCGTTGGGTTGGGGAGGAACGGCCTGGCAGCCACCGTCGCGGTGAAACACGCACGAGGAAATCCATGATTTAGTGTTCGGGACGTTTCAACACCTCTTCGACGTCGGGAGGGGGGGTAGGGTGGGGGGGAGCCGGCGATGGCCTTCTCTTCCGTTTCGCTGCTTTTTAAAAGTTTAAATAAAGAGTGTCATACTGTTTATGTGAGAGGAAACCTCATGGGGTGCAACGAACAAGAGTTAATAATGTCCGCTCCACAACTCTGGACATGCAGGCACAGCAGTTCCCAGATTACTCATTTAGCAGGTTATCAAACATTCTACAATTACACAAATTAAACGGGTGTTTGTGGAACATTCGTCTTGGAGCCGGAGGAGGAACAGCGGCCTCCAATAAGAAGATGTTTATCTACTGGCCTCCTCCCAGCCGGCCGTGGCCCTTCGACCCGATGAAGAGGAATGAGGGGGTGATATCATTCTATTGACGCTAATGCCAAGCGGCCTCTAGCGAGCGGCCCTTTACTACTGTCACACCTGAAACAACAAACTATCTCACAGATAAGGTAGCCGGGAGGAGGAGGAAGATGAAGGGAGAGCAGGAGGAATGGAGGAGGGAAAGAAGGAGAGAGAGAGAGAGAGAGAGAGAGAGAGAGAGAGAGAGCGGGGTCATGGAAAGGGTAGAATAAAAGAGAAAGTAGTAAAACGGTGTGTGTTAGTGTTGCCCTGATGCCTCCCGGCAGGCCTGGACACAATCCCACAGCTGTGCTCCTCTGACTTAAACACACACACACACACACACACAGACACACACACACACACACACACACAGAATATTTACAGTCTCCACCAAGCTGACCTCCCTATGAACCCAAGAAGGAGACTCCTCACAGGCCATGCACTATACCCATCCTAGCCCGCCCCCTCGTAAACTCACTCTCTCTCCGTCTCTCCCCCTCTCCCTCCCTCCCTCCCTCCCACCCTCCTGCCATGGACGACGGAGCAAGGCAAGGTACACAGACTTGCACAACCAACCGCTACATCACTCTCCCAGCAGGAACACACCCCTTAAATCTGCATGTGACACACAATTAATAGCGAGTACATACAAGAGTGTACTCCAACACAAGATGTGCGTGTGTGCGTGCACGTGAAATTGTGTGTGTGTGTGTGTGTGTGTCAAAACTTTTACCTCCATTGTCGGTCCTCTTGAGGGCCCCGTCTTTGTGGGGACACAACTCGCACCTCTGCGGAGGAAAAACAGCGTATGAAGACACAGCACATCAACATCCCCCTCCACAGATGCTGAGCTAGACATGCTAAGCACACACATGGAGGCTGGCCAGCTGTTGCTACACATGCAGGTATATCACATGTTACTGAGAGAGGGGGGGGTTCACACATCAGGCAGTATCTTGTGTGTGTGTGTGTGTGTGTGTGCGTGTGTGCGTGTGCGTGTGTGTGTGCTGCATGTGCTTGGGGCAATTAAGTTGGCCGTTAAGCTGAACGCCCAACTGAACGGGCAACATTCCTCTTCACCATGAACCCTTTCACCACAAATTAACTGACATGACCACGGCACTGACACATGAAACGGCCATGCCTCTTCCAGAGGTTGGGGGTTCGATTCCGCTCTGTACCTCACTCTTTACCTATCAATCTTTGAGATTATCCCCGTGTCCTCTATGATTTAGGTTGGACTATGTTTTTACTTCATTGTTCTTTTACTGAAAAAGTATTATTATTACGCCACAGTTTTTCATTTTTTTTCATGTTCCCCAGGGTAGGTTTTACCAAGATTTAATCCAGATGAGACCCAAACGTGCATATCTGGATATGAGGACGAGTTGAACCAAGTCTCTCACGCCGCTGCAGGGTCAAAGGCTGCTTTTCTAAATCTGATATCTGAGGTCATATGACCCACACTCGCAAATGTAGTGTTAGATGATGCAGCTTCTCATGGCCGACAATTTTTGGACTGGGACCATGAACCTCTGCATCACTATATATTTCACAATTTCGATTGAACTGGGAAAATAATGTTTTCCATATCTCCCGGGCAATCCACCAATTTGATCCAAACACACTCAATTTAATTCCTCTTTACCCATATAATAGAATGGACATTTCTAAAATATGATTCTATGATATGCAGCATAATATGCAGCAAAATGCTACCATACTGTCCTATTCAATGCTGTACGTACCCCACAGGTGGAAACATTTTGACGCAAACACCAGTTTTAAAAGGAGGGAACGATGTCCAGCATCTCCTCCTGAGGCCATTTGTCCAGATCGTCATGACAGCGCCTTTATTGGACTGCACACCCTATTTTTCATGTAATTCCACAACAACCTTGATTTCCAGTGGGCTCATATAAGCCATATGTTTTTAACAGCATTATTTTTATTAATAAAATAGTATTATCCCGCGACATTCCTTCGTCTGTCGTGTCCCCATGGCTCCCGCAGTAAGCGCCATATCCGTAATGGCTCAGACAAGATTCCACCAAACAGAAGAATCCCAGCAGGTATCTACTGTTAAGCAAGGATCCAGTGCCTCCGGCAGTGAAGGCACCATCTTTGGTCTAATGGTGAGAGTGTACTCCTACTGGTGTACTTCTACTCTGTCCACGTTTAGTACAATTGATTCTTTATTAAAATACATTTTAAAATTTACATTTTAAAATGTTGTGCCATACTGATTGGGACAATGTGTACAGAATGTTTCCAGATAAGTATATGTCAGTTAGACTGAATATGGATAATGAATGGCTGGTAATGGATATTTTGAGGTCAGCCACTCGGTCAATGGCCATTTACTTTTTTTGCAAGGCATCTGTGAATGTATTTGGGGTATCCGGGTAACTTTGAAGGCCGTAATAGCTTTATACACATACTAATATTTTGTTTATTATCAATTAGCATTTTCCCTCTACAAACACTAATACGGTGGCTGTATTCACCAAGAACATGGCAACACTCCAAAATACCACTCACATTTTTAACTAGAAATTTAATAATACATCAAATGTAATAGTTTTTTCTAATAACAAAATGGCATTTACATTATATTCTGTTAAGACCACATTTAGAGTTAAATATATGTTTTATTTAAAATGACTTCAATTTATAAATCACAAAAGCATTCTTGGCCATTCGGGAGGGGCCGGCTCTTATTTAAAAAAGGATATCTATAGAATCAGAGGGATAGCTGTAGAGCAAGGTAAGATATGGAGCGACTTGGCAGAGAATAAAGTGGAATTACAGGAAGAAAGAAAATATCTGCAGGGAACTCCCATGTGTCAAGTTGACCTTTTTCTGAGTCATCAAGCCAATCCACATTTTGAGGAAGGAGGATATTCTCAAACTAGGTATCACATTAGTACACTTAAATGTTTTTTATTGAGACCTATTAGGCGCAATAATGGGAAAGGCAAAAATGTGTTTTCAGTTGAGAAAACATTTTAAATGATTGGTTGATTTAATTTAACGGCTGAAGAAGACCAATGTAAGTCCAAGGGATGAAACGTTCAGCTTGGAACATGTTATCCAGCTTTCCAACATGGTCTCTGAAATAAGCAAAAATTTATAAAAAATAATGCTAAATAAACCCATTATATCTAAGGTCTTGATGTACATCTTAACCAATTAGAGATTGTGAGTCAAATGACAAACTGTTAAGAAACGTATTTACAAATCACCTTAACCATCACGTACTAAGCAACAGTATTTTTAGATATTTCCAACTCAGCCAATCAAAATAGGTCTTTGTGAGTGCTTCGCGAGTGCCGAGTCTATAAGAGTCAAAGCTTTAATTAGAGTTGCTGCTTAATTTTGTGGTGACAATTATGATGGGCTTATGCACTTAACATGCTTTGACAAAGACAAAAGGGCACAAAGACACACCGAAATCAGTTTGAGAGCTCCAACCATGTCTGCCTTGTTATATTTAACATGGTTTAACACTGAGTGATGTTACAGGTAAACACAGCAGAGCTGACAATCGTTCATCCGTTAGCTTCACCAGCCACCATTTGCCTTTGAGGAGGATGTGGGGAGAACAACTCCATACATTAATAATTTGTTCCCATAGCCAATTTTGAAAGAGATGCTTTGGTATCTATATGGGCTGAAAACTCAATGATGGAATAATACACACATTTATCCTAGGGGCTGATCCCTTATAGTGGATTGGTGGTTTTCATACACTTTCATACACCTGATGCTTTCAGTGTAAATATTGAATCCTCAGGTTGCCTTGTTATTGAAACTAAAAGATGAGGGTTTGCCATCATTTACAGATAAGCCCAAGGAGGTAGAGTCCCCCCACGCTGCCCACCAAACAGGGGTTGGTAATAGGCCTATGCCACATTACAGGAGGCCAACTTGCGCCAACTTGTTTGGCCATACAATTAAACAGTTATAACGTCATTGAATGTTATATTTATGTGACTTTTGGTTGATTTTCAATGTGCAAATGCTTTTGTCAAAAAATAATGATTAACGTAAAAGAATGTATTTTAATATTATAAAATGATCTTCATTATCTTTCAAATGTATATTGATTATCTTATATATTCTTGTATAAGGTTTTCTATAGTTTGTGGGGCAGCACTGGGTTTACAAAATGTAACAAATCTTAAAAATAAAAAGATTTTATATTGATTACAATTGTCCAAAAAATAACTGATGTCTGCATGCCATCAAATATATGGTCTACATGTTCATATTCATTGTGTAATGACTTGAAATACATTATCCTTAGCTAGCTATTCCTCCTATAAAGGAAACAGGAAGTGGTCATGTTTTGAGGATGCAACATCATTTTCAATGGCAGGGAGAGTAAGTGTTGAGCCTGCTGGAAAGACAAAACAATGGGAGCTCTAGTTGTGGTGAAATAATAAAATAACTAAATAAAGGCAAGAATTACGTTTACTGTGTTTAATTTAAATTATAGTGAAACCATGCGTATTTTCAACACAACAAAAAACAAACAAAGAACGTTGCTTGACTTGGTAATCATAAATACATGCTAAATAATTGTAAACTATTAAATGTGTGTTGAGAACAGTTCACCATCACCTTTGCCTGAGGTAGAATGCAAAAATCCATAAAACTCTTAATTATCCTCGCACACATTTATAGTGTGACCATGAGAACAGCAACATTTCCAGAAGAATTCCCTCTTCCTGTACACCAACTTCCCTACATTGTGATGGGATTTGACAATCTGGTGGGCACTGATCATTGATTTAAATATTTCCCAAAAGATTAGGCTGAGACAGTTGGTGCAGACACATCTGTTGTGTGTGGGTAATGGTTGCACAAGTTTACTCTACTTAACATAAATTTCATTCACAGAGCATCTACTCTGACACAGGGATGACTGATGATGCTACCATTTACAAAGCTAACCACCTAACTAGCTAGTTAATCTAAAACAGCACTTCAATAAAACAATGTTTTATCCACAGTGGAAAAATGTAAATCCTCAAACATTACTTGCTAGTAGGGTTGGGCGGTATGACGATATTATACCATGTGACAGTATAAAAGTGTCCACCGGTAGAGATTTTGCAATACCGTGTATACCGGAGAAAGCACAATAACAGTTAGTGCAATATAAAATCACAGCACCTCCTAAATGGTTTGCAGCCGGTTGCACCAGCAGAACGTAAGGTCCAACTTAGGCTACGCAAGACGTAAAATTGCCCGAACGTTTGAGCAATTTGAGCAATGGGAAGAGGAGTTTCAACGCAGTTTGCGTCGGGAATGGATTGTCCGTTACCGCATCGATCCATTTCATCAGTATGATGATGTAGATTTATATGCACGATTTATAGAGCTATTCCATAGCCAGGTAGAGGCTAACTCAGACAAAAACGCACGACACTCACACAACGAACAGCATACAAAGCAGCAATGAGCAGCAATTTATTTATTATAAAATCCGCCATCAAATAGCTGAACCTCACGCCTATACCACCCAGGCGAACTGTGTTGTTTGCCCTCCCATTTGGGTGCTAACGCGTCTTCACTCGGATAAGGTGGAAACGTGGAAACGTGTAGGTACTTCCTGTTTACATTGTTGGCTGTCAATGATTGGCTTGAAATTATCTAAATGTCATTAAATGCAACACTGGTAAATTTACGCACTACTAGTAACGTTAAAACCTAACCAATATCTGTTACCTTGTGTAAAACTTGAAAATACTTTTTCTCCTTTTTATTTGTATTTCTTATTAAGCTGGAGCTCTGGAGCTCTGCGTTTAGATTTGCATACCGCGATATACACCATTAACTGTGATATGAAATTACTCATACCGTGATATAAGATTTTGCTCATACTGCCCAACCCTACTTGCTAGAGGTGGATGGGTTGCTCAGGAATGATGTGAGAACCATATATTAGTGCATACTGTATAAATTGTTCCGCTACATTTTGAATCCCGAGTCATACTGAATGACCTCCAAGTGAAGAAGTTTACGCAACAGATAAGAAGAAAATGGCAAAAGTCAGAATGTAAGACAGACGGATTGATGCTGATTTAAACGGATGGTGAGACCAAGCAGAGAGACGGTCCCACGCTTCGCTTGACAGTCACCGCATCACAACAAACAGCCCTACAGCTTCCAAGCTGTTTCACAATGCTAACAGCTAAATGATGGGACTGCACACTGTATGCAGCCACATTTGCCCATGCCAATTTCTACATGGGGTATGTCTTTTCTTAAAGACTACAGAACACAACTAGAAAACAGTCATGGCGGAGTCGTAAAATAGGAGAAGAATTTGCATGTATTGGCTTACCACGCGGGCGGCCCGCTCCTGCGATTCACACTTCCTACAGAACCAGGGCCCGGTGGGTACCTGCACAATGCCATAACAGGCTGCAGGGGAGCAGAGAGAAAGGGACAGGTGTTAGTTATCTCCAACACAACAAAGGGACTTTATCATGGCTGTTGGGTTTCTTTACTGCAGCAGATAAGGAAACCACATTCACACATGCACTGACATAACAATCATGGCACCCACTTCCCGATCTCACACCTATTCTATTACTACTCTTTCCCTCTGAGCAACAAAAGGGTAGAATTCCATCAAGGACAAATTATGGCTTTTCCCTGTGTAGGCCAGATCCCCACATCAGCCTGCTACTGTAACTGCTAAAAGATGCAAATAGCTTTGCAAAATGTTCAGATCATCGTAAATCTGCCCAGGGGACATCATCTACTACATCATATCCTACTTTAATCTAGACGGTGAATGCGGACGTGGTAATGGTGGCTGCATTAATTTACAATAAGGATAACTATATGCAGCTCCTAATACCATTATGCTTCAAACATGAGTTTTCATGTTAGTTTGTGCGAGCAAACATTAGTTTGTGCTAGTGAATACCTAGTTTCTTTGATATGCATTAAATAAATTGTATGCAGGCAAAATATCACAAACCAAAACTCAATGCAATATTGAACATACACACAATATTCTTTAAGGACAATGTCCCACAGACATTAATGTTTCTGAAATATAACTTCAACGTAACAATAAACTGTGCTGCACACTGGCAGTTTCCACGTCAACACGTGATAGTATATCGGCCAAATATATGTTCTTCCGTATATATCATACAATATACAAATAAGCCCAATATGTTATCAAACACAGGACAACAGGTGATGCACGCGCTGTGGTGTAAACACAGCGCGCGGCTGTCACGCGCAGCCACGCCGCGCGCGTCCCGTCTGACGGTGCAGCTGATTTGTAAACATTGTACGTCACGCAGGTTTGTTGTGGTGACCATTGTGTTGCAGCGGGGAGCCAAATAAATATTCAAAACACAGCCTATGCACAGATAAACACAACATGGTCTGTGGCCACACGAAACCGGAAATGGGTTTTGTACCCAAAACAATGTCAACATAGCCGCTAAATGCGATGACTGATCTGTCAATCAAACGCAGGGTGAATGAGGGCTGACCTCGGCCTGGCGCGCGGCAGTGCTGGTGCACGCGCAGAGGCTCCCGTCACCTTGCCACCAGATAACGTTAGCTCGCTAGCTAGCGGCTAACTAGCCCTAGCTACTCGCGCGTCTCGTTACCTTGGTGCACAGCGACGTTGCAGCCATGTCCGTCGCAGTAAACCAGCGGGTTCTCGGCCCATCCTCTCTCGTCAGAGCAAACACAGCAACCGCCAATCATCTCCTTCATGTTATTCGCCAAGAAGTCGTCGTCCGCTGCTACACACCGCTCGCCGGAGACCCTCTACGAAGAAAGCGGACATGCGAGTACAACACAGATGTACCAAAGCCGACCTCCTATCCGCCACTCCGCCGATTTAGGTCCCGCTTATTCGAAATGTCATGGTTAAGTCGGGTTTACTTTTCGTTTCGACGCCGTATTTTCCACCAAAACATTCACTTCACAACGGCGCGATCCCTGAAGAAGAGAGCTCCTCGGGAACGGGAAGTACGTAAGCACGTAGCAGGGCTCGTGCTTGCGTGCCTCTGACAGGCTCTCATGCTGCGCTGTGATTGGTTCCGGGAGGGCGCCGGGCCATTTTGCTCCCACATGGCCGGAGTGCTTTGAAACTTTGTAGCGCCATGAGGCTGTTTTGATGGTTGGAGCTGGGTTGCTACCAACACTCAAATATGTGGAAGCCCTTTCCCGCCAGTAACAAAACAAAACAACCCCATTGCAAGTCATAATTATGATATATAAAGTCGAAATTATGAGATAGATGACTTTTATAAAGTAATTTCTATTTTTGATCTCATAACTATGACTTACAATGGGGATTTTACTTTTTTTTTTTTACTGGCGGGAATGGGCTTCTATACAAATATGAATCAAAGGAAAGTGCAGCATTAAATGTGGTCGCCTACGAAGAAAGGGCCTGCGTGTGAACGTTGTGTATTTCTGGATTCTTTATTTGGGAGTGAAGTTTGATTTAATACACGCTTAAAGGATAATAACACATGTAGGGTTATAGTCTCACCATCAGCACACAGTTGAAGATTTGGGGTATTTACATTTTGTGTAAACACTTTGTTGACACTCTCACAACAATGAACCATCTGTTATAAATAACAAAACAAAAGTATTGGCTTATTTTGAGAAATAAATTAATATTTCCTGAAAGATAATATTCAGTTCATTGAAATTATTTAAAACTAGACTAGAGAACTAAAATGTGTTATAATTATGACAAACATATACCACACATCATAATTGCGGTTACCCACCGATAACATTTTAATAGTGCCCACTACCACCAAAAGGAACATGCCGGCGATGCGCCTGGTACCGAAATGTGGCAATTTTTAAAACGTAGGCCTATGCAAACCAATGCCATTAAATGACTGGAAACAACTCGACTAGATATACACGTCACAGCTTAATTGAACAGAAGATCACGAGAACTAATAACACCAACCAATAATTAAACAGGACTAAAAGATTGTCGGTTTTGTCTCTCTGCCTCCAACGACCACTGATCCAGTGTGTGTGTGTGTGTGTGTGTGTGTGTGTGTGTGTGTGTGTGTGTGTGTGTGTGCGTGCGTGTGTGGATGTGTGTGTGTGTCATGCATGGTTCACAAAGTCAAATCATGCGAAGTTGAGCAGTTACAAAGAAATATCCTGTTAACAGAAGAGCACATTTGTCCTTCACCTACTTGGAAAGAGTGTCGAAATTCAACGTAGGCTACACAGAGGGGACCTTACAAACCAGTTTGAAATACATAAACGACGCAAATTAAACACATCTACTGAGTACATTTCATGACCACACTCCCAGAGGAGCGCTCCTTACAGTGCGGCTGAGCGCGAAAAGAGGACATAGGCCTATATGTACAAACCGCATCATGAATGCCTTTGTGATTTGCTTAAAAAAAATAAAAACTTCCCATAGGCATTTATTTAAAAAAAAAAAACGTCAGGGAGAAACCCGTGACTCTTTGTGTGCCTTTAAACACATACAGCTAAACACATACACATACAGAAAACACCCACACCCACAAACACGCACACACAGAAGCCATTCCAAGCACTCAGCTGCTGCTTGCATCACCAATTCCTCCGAGCGAGCCCCCTCTCCGGGTTTCCAGAGAAACGTAATGACTTGCCAATAATGTGCAAGAGCACACGAGCGTCCTCCGTGTAATATGGTGAGCGAGAGGTCCCTGGGAGTGCCTGCTCATTGTTTGCTTTAATTTCAAATTGCTCAAATGCTCCAGCCGACACTGGGCACTAAAAGGGGAAGGGGGTAGCGAATTGTGTGTGGCAGGGGAAAACCTATTAGAGCAGGAAAGAACAAAGGGAGGGAAAGGAAGGGCATGGTGGAAGACGGGGCTAGCCTCTGAAACACTGAAAACAGCACGCAAACACGCACACACGCACACACACACACACACACACACACACACACACACACACATATATATATATATATATACACAAATATATATTTTTATTTTCTATATATAGTGTCAATGTTATTTACATTTAAATGTTTCATGCATAAAGGATGAATAGTGTAAACCTTTCAGATGTGTTAAAGTGTATATGTATGTTCTAAGCTATTGTCCTATTTAATATATTATATATAAAATATTGTAATATAGAACATGAAATTAGGAGGAAACATAATGAACAATTTGTTCACCTGAAATCCACGACAAAAACCTTCCTTCAGGGAATATGTTACCATGGTGCCCAATCAATTCTAGTTATTTTCCAAGATTTTCGGAATAATAGCAATATTTACCTATGACGTGTGTGTGTGTGTGTGTGTGTGTGTGTGTGTGTGTGGGTGTGTGTGGGTGTGGGTGTGGGTGTTATAGACAAAAATTAGACACTGGTAACATATTCCAATGTGGAATTCAGATATCTCTTGGTTCAAGGATTTGTCAGTGTATTGTCATTTTTTTGTATGTATTAAGCAAGCCATAAAAGGACAGTGAAATATAATAATACATCCCAGTTTTCATATGTACTTGAATTATATAAATCACCAGAGCCAAAATATATTTGTTCTTTCAGAAAATACAGTTGCCTGTCCTCTGGGTTCTGGGCTCCAAACCATAGATAACCTTTTAACACCATGGCAAAGTAAAATGGAAAGAGTGATGATTATATGTGCTAAAGTTTACATCTCTTCGTTGGCCATAACTCAACCCAATCTAGCTATTTATCTAGCTATCTAGTTATTAAGGCAATTTAAGTGATGATTAAATTGTCTTTTTTAAAAGACCCCGCGCTGAGCTTTATCCACAATGCATAGCAACATTTAAACCTCTTTTTTTTCCTGAAAAAGACAGCGAAAAGGAAAGGCACCAGACCAAAACTTAGGTCTTGGTTGCTTTCTTTCACATTGAAACTCAGGGTTTTCCTGGTTACATTAGTAGGATAATTTAAGAATATCTGGTATAGTTCTAGCTACGAGCAGTGGCCCCTGAATGCTCTGAAAGCAACGCAGGAGCACACGAAATGACAACTAGTCCCAACACAGCAGCGAGGTCAAAGGTCAACAGAGCCCTCCCCCACCACTGTCCTGCACACTTCAGGCCAGGATCGCATGGAAAACCCTATTCTTTGCTGTGTGGGGGATGGGAGCAACGGATTCATTGTTTTGGCCAGGGGAAGCAAGTTTTGTTTGTCATTAAAGGCTTTTAGAAGTTGTGCTGGTGATCGTCTCCATGAAACCCAATGCATAGAAAATAAGCCCAGGTATGGGGCATGGTATTGGAGAGATGGGTTCAGGAAAACTACTATTACAAACTACTACTTTATGGATTTTAATGAACCCATTGCCACATTTACTTACTCCTTAGAGCTAAAGCCTGAATACAATTCTTACTAACCCTTATTAATCAACATTGCCATTTGATATAGGATATAATCAGTTGGTGTTTTTTAATACAATGTAGGTTTCCCCCACTCTGTTGTAGTTTGTGCTGCATTTGGGCTAATAGCGGCCACATCTACTTAAGGTGCAGAATTAATTCATGTCTTTCCACCACGTCCCATTGCACATTTTGCGCAATTTTGACTGGACGTAATCATGATCAAATCCGTCCCTTGCTGCAGCCGTGACGCAACATTTCGGTGGTCAATATAGCCTCATACGTTTCTTTAAACCTTTATGACCAAAACAGATTTTGGTCATAAAGTTAGGAGCTTTGCAGGCCCGTGTTATTTGTGCAGAGAGCGCCTCATCGTCTCTGCCAGCCGCTCTGAGCAACGCGCCTGCTCTGACAGGCCTACATCACGCTTGAAGGGGCCAATGTTTGCATTGGGGTAGACAATGCCATTTATTCGGTTTAAGCATTTATTCTACATGGTTGAAACAGTTTTAACAAGCCTCGCTCGTTGTATTCCCGGTCTTTGCGATTTGTTTACCCCCACCCCCCCCACCCCGACCCCTAACGCATGATGGACCGCAAATAGTATGGTAATGTGTGAGTGGCGTGCTAAAATGCGTTGAAATCTAGCAGTCTGTAATCTTCAATATTCTTCATTAGAAATGTACCCTCAGTGTGTGCGTGAGAGAGCGTGAGAGAGAGAGAGTGTGCGCGTGTAGGCCTACGTGTGTTTGCGTGCACGTGTGTTTGATAAAAATAGCCTACACGTTTATCAATTAGGCCTATTAAATTGCCAAAATAGCACGAATCAGTTTAACCTATAAACTATGTTCCTTGAAGATTAACATTTTATTCTCCTATAGTCTACTAAGAATACGCATAAAAAACTTTGTGGTCAGAGGCTATTGTGTGGAATAAGTAGATACACTAATGACAATAGATTCTTGGTTTGGACAATAAATAAACAATTTATGAGCTTAAGACGTATTTTCGCCTGTTTTTTGTGTGGCTGTCTTTGGCTAGTCCGAAACGGTCTCGAGTGGGACGTGGCTCCCCAGGGATCAAGACCACAAAGTTTCCAGCTCCCCCGCGTCTCGGCTGTCTTCGCACCAGCTGAGAGATCCCACGTACATTATAAACGTACGTTACCATGGCTGACAAGTCGGCCTACCATTACGCAGCCACCAATACGTGTGGAAAATACTGCTCCGTGCCTTCTAAAGTTGGTGTGTGTGTGTGTGTGTGTGTGCGTGCGTGGGGGGATGTGTGTGTGTGTGTGTGTGTGTGTGTGTGTGTGTGTGTGTGTGGGGGGGGGGGGGGTCGAGATATGTGATTATTGACAACATTCACAAACCATGTCCCTATAACCCT
>JAOTIX010000091.1:7557288-7573401 GCA_027123715.1 Gaidropsarus macrophthalmus | reverse complement strand
GTGTGTGTGTGTGTGTGTGTGTGTGTGTGTGTGTGTGTGTGTGTGTGTGTGTGTGTGTGTGTGTGTATGCATGCATGTGTGTGTGTGTGTGTGTGTATGCATCTATGTGTGTGTGTGTGTGTGTCCTCACCTGAAAGTCCTGATCGTCGATGCCAAACCTTTCCCGCAGATTGCGGAACACCAGAGGGCAGTACTCCTTGAACTTAAAATGGCTTGGCATGTTCTCTCTGCAAATACAAACACAGTGACAGGCCACTCAATTACAATAATTAATTGGCAGAGCGCCTCCGCTGAGAACAGCCATTACATAAAAGTAGGTTATACACGGAAATCGCCAAAACGCCTCGCATAAATTAAATCCAGGAAGGATTCCGGAGAAATATTAACGCACTCCTAATATAAACATCCATGACCAGTACATCCTGTCTAAATCATTTGTAGTCCCATTCCGCCTAAAAGCTTTTTGCGTGACCATGCCTGCCACAAATGTAGTGTACAGCCGCAATATAGCACTTTGGTCACTTTGTGAGACGACATTTTGTAAAATAATTGTTATGGCGATTCACTGTTACTTTGCTCACAAACTGTGTGTACTGACCAAGGCTGATGGTTCTAATTGTTGCCATTGTTTACATTAGCGGTAGAAGCACTCACGCTGAATGCTCACGGGCAGAGCTGATACACACTTATATCAGATACAGCCAATACATCACTGCACGGGAAACCAAAGCGCCCTACTTGTTGAAGAGGTGGTTGTCGACTTTAATCTTGGAGTAGGCCTTGAAGTCATCTGGCATGAGCATGATGGGGATCTGGACATGGCTTAGCTCGTTTATCTGGAGGGAGACACGGAAGAGCGGAGGGTCAGGGACGCAATCAGGAACACAGAAGAAGTGGAGGTCCAAGAAAAGGGTGTGAGACCACAGGGAAGGTTATGGTTTCTGCATAGGCAGAGACTGTACAAACTTTGAGACTAAATTAAAATGTCTTTTTAATACGATTATAAGTATAATAATGTTCATCAATCCCTAATAATCTGCACCTTTTGCCGCAAAGCTGCTTTTTTTTAATGATATGTGTTTGCTAGTTTAAATGTGAATACAAAGTTCCTGATATTAATCTTGTGCCTTGTTGACCGGGCGTTTTTCAAAATGCACCGTTACACTTTGAATAGAGTTAATGTTTCCACAAATGTAACTACTTCTGCTTTGGCAAATGGTTAACCTTGGACCTTTCAGTTTCACAATAACTTCCCAATTATTTTCAAATTACACAATACACGTTCATGTCTTCTTTACACTCATGCAGAACCATGGTATTTCTGAGCGTTTCACATCCCATATGTAGATATTTGTAATAATAGTCAAATAGTTTTGTCTGCAATAGTGAAACAGAATAATAGGAAGGACTCTAAACCAGATAAAGGTAAGGGGAACATTCCCCTAGGTGTTATCACAGGTCAGTAAGGCCTCCTGACACCTAGAGTGCAGAGCAGATTACCACGCAGAGGTCTCCAGTTACTGTTGGCTCGCACACAACACACTGTTGCAGCGCTGTGCTTCTTCTTTTGTAACCACAGCCACTCACTACTACTGCAACAGCATGACACATAGGGTCCCAAGCCTCGGGATTGCATCTCAGTGGCAGGTTGCCCAAGCCTATGTAATTTTGCACGCCAACCCAGGCTCTGAAACTTACAAAATCAGTGTCTCTCTGGACACGGGTAGTCCTGCACACATTGCTTTGTAACCTCAAAGGTTCCCCAAAGGGATTTAGACATGGCGGATGATGGAGGGGGCCATGGTGCAACCGAAACGATGGAACTACCATCGTAAGAAAAAACAAAACATTTAAAAAGAATAAATGTATTTATGGAGGTGCATCCGACTGAATGCATTCTAACGTCTGCGTTGAAATGCTTTTGCAATCATCGGCAATAGAAAGTAACAGTTCCATTGTAATTGCTTGTGGGTGAGCAGATACACCGGTGATTAAAGAACTGAATCAATATCTTCCAGAACCTCTTTCATCAATTTCGGGTTAAATTAAAGGAAAGGTAAAAAGCAGAAAGCAGTTGGTGAACTGCACTTCTAGTGCCAAGTGAGCTCTCAGCCTGACATTCCTGGGAGCGAGTAGGGTTCTACAGTGGGACACGTGGGGGCTATCACATCACTGTTCCAGCAGCTGCTTCAGAAGATGGTGCCAATGTTTTAGCCATCAGTGATGCACTAAAGGCCTGTAATGCTGCAGGAGCGCTGCAGCAGATGGCGTCGGACAGGGCATCCGCAGGACTGATTGTCTGATCGACTGATTTGACAGAGATCATGAGAGCATCTGGCCAACACGTTGGGAGAGATTACATGTAGTCCTTGAGACAAAGTGTAAATGTAACATTAGAACATGTAGTACAAACAAGCGGCTACATGTGTGTTGCGTGTTTTCTTTACTTTTGGAGAATCAAGTTTGCTTAACATCGAGCCCCATTGCTGCCAAACACTCGGACTGATTGGATGACCTTGGAAGAACATGAAGCCGATCCTGGGGCCTAGGAAATCGTAGTAGCCAAAAAGTCAAAGTGTATGGTTTGACAATGGTTTCATGGCTTTTCGCTCTTTTGTCCAAATTAGATGAATCTTTTCTTTGCTTCACAATATTGTCTTCAAGATGTCCACGAAGAAACATTTAATTTGCAGAACTGCGCATCATCAATGACATTAAACTTGTCACCATGCAATTTCCTCAGAGGGAGGCCACTTTAAAAGGAGCGGTCCCCTGGTCTTTGACGCCCCTAGGCGGTGCTACCAGTGCTGAATCAAATGGAGAACAACGCCAGAGAGACGTGTGATGCCTCTACAATGGGAGCAACCAGACGATTCAAGTGGCCGTTTGTCAGATCCAGGCATCTCATCATAGTGACCTCGTGTGACAGGCGTCAATGTCACAATCAAGCTGGGGATGCAATGCATTCTGGGTACTAGGCGCTCCATAGGGAGATGTCACCTGAACAACAAAGCTTTGTTTCATAGAGAGAGAGAGCGAGAGAGAGCGAGAGAGAGGGCGAGAGAGTGAAAGAAAGAAAGAAAGAAAGAAAGAAAGAAAGAAAGAAAGAAAGAAAGAAAGAAAGAAAGAAAGAAAGAAAGAAAGAACGAGAGAAAGAAAGAAAGAAAGAGAGAAAGAAAGAGAGAGACAATGACTGGGTTTGCCACATTGATGTACTCGCAAACAGAATGAGGCTAAAAGACTGATTAACAAGAGTGATGATACAAATAATTTATTAACGAAAAAATTATTATACCAGCTGATTAAACAACCAGTCTGAAATTATGAAACACTCATCCTAGTGCTGTTAAACTCTGCAAATCACACAGAGGGCCCTCGTCTTATCTGAAGGGCAATCCTGGTATCAGGCATCAGATATCCTCAGGGCCTGTGAAGTACAGCTCGAGATATGTTTTAGCCTTGAGCCCACATGAACCCTAATCTCCCTTGCAAGTATCAGCCCCACCGACCCAGCCAAGCGGCGTTGGTTATGCCCCACTACGTCCTGTTTGTCGCCATAGTGACTAAGACAGGTTTTCCGGCCTCTGAGCCGAGCAATATCTGAGATGCGGCTTTGGCGGACAGGAAGGTGGTGTGCGAGTGTGTGTAGTAGGCATGCTCCGTCAGCAGTGAGAAGTGAGTTATCTCTGGTGACGCTGAGGGATTGATGCTTCCCTACATGGGCGCGCTGATACGATTGTGTTGAAATAAGAGCACAGTAATATGGAGGCCTAACAAATGGGCTTTTACTTTTCAGTTCCGAGCGGAAGCGAATTCACGTGTAAACGTGCTCAGGGCCTCCGTCATGATGGGCTGTCTCATGATGCATTATGAATGCACACAGCTAGGCCTTCTGCACCACACACGGCTCAAGATAGAAACATCCAGGATTTAATTATTTTAAAGTCCTCAGTGATGGTACCCATATCCTCAACTGAATCAATTCAAGATCAATGCCCTAACTCAAAACCAAGAAGGGTTGAAGAGTGTAGTAGTGGACAACATCATTATCCTTAACTAAATTTTATACATAATTACTCATTTCAACCCATAATCCTCACCACAGGCCACACCACAGCACCACCTTAACGGAAATGCAGATTGAAAGGTGTGGTACAATCTGCCGACTGATCCTGTCGGATATAGGCTAATTTAGCCCTAATTCAACCACAGAGCTCACGTTTTTTCTGATAACCTGAAAACCTTTTGGCTCATTGAACAGCTTGTCCAAGAATCATAAAAACCTCATTGAAATTAAAGAAAATATTAAAACATGAGCCAAGCTGGTTCAGGTGGTCACAGAGTTCTCATGTCCCAGTTTAATAAGGGAGTTAATTAAAGTTCTTTGCTGGCTCTATCTGCAGATTCTAGGATAAAAATGCTGTTAGACAAGTCACAATATGACTTCCCCATGAAACCTGAATAATATGCAACATAAGCTGCAGTACGATTTGGGACTCAGTAAAAAAAAATCCCTATTCCCAGTCACCTTTAGCTGGGCTAAACCTCAACATCAAATGTTAAGGAACACTTTCTGACAGCAATGGCATTGTGTGGAGTGTATTGAGCTGGGACTTGACCTTCGTGTTGACCGACAATGCCATTACATCATTCCTCTGTGTTGTCGGGCCTGGACTATTCATTGCAGGTTGAGATGTGGATACACCCTACATAAAAGAAAAATGTGTCCCCTTCTTATCAAGCCCTCTACTGCCTACACAGTAGAAGAATGGTGAGGTGGGTGTGGACGTCAGCCACAGCTGTGATGAGGCACACAAGACGGCTTTTTTGAAAGTTCAAATAAATATAATAAAAGCAAAAGGTCACCATTTAGAAGAGTGCTGAAATGTGAATGTAGAATATAGGCTATATTCTACATTCACATTTCAGCACTCTTCAGTATGGGCAGGGAGTGAGAACCTGCCCATAGTGCACTCTGTGTGTCAAAAGTCGTAATACAAATGTGACCACAGCTGCCCGATGCAACAGAAAGGTCCTGTGCGATCACAAGCATTGCATTGTTGACTCAACTCTCCTTTATTTTAACAACCTTTCGCTTATATAATGGAGCGAACCGGTTTCAAGACACATATAGCATTGTCTCTCCCCATCACTATCACACTTTCAATGGCCATCTACTCATGCATATTGTGCAGCCATGTGCTTCTGACCGACCACTTGAATCACAATCGACTTACAACCGACTGCTTACTATGCACTGTCTGAGTACAGAGACGGTCAGCCTTCTGTGCGCGTCTAAATTCAGTCACACCCAACATTATCGGCCAACTGCACCCTCAAATTCAATTTTCTTGACATAAACGCACAAAACGATGAAGATTTATGACCAAATAAAGTCAGGCCTTCAAAATGAGGACGTCATCGTCAGCACCTCCTGCACATACCAGCCTCCCATTGAGCCTCTTGCAGCAGTGTTGAAAAGGACAAGAGAGAAAGTGGGCTCCAGCTTTAGACAAAGCCCTCCGGCACAGAAATCATTAGCATGCAGCCTACTACATACCACAAGCACCCTTGTGTTGAAGTGTGTTTAAACACGCACATGTGCGCACATGTGTGTATTCCAGTGTATCCAGTAACCATATTTTGCTGTGTGCGTCATTAATGCTCTTGGGGTTCCCTGTTTCATCAGGGACTCGTGTTTTTCCCTTTGTCACTAGTAACATCTTAAATGAGCCGATCAACAAGCTGTTACCACTAGTAATTTCTACCACAAATAAATGAAGCAGTGACCTAGGAGTGAAACTCAAAAGTGAGAGAGGAACAACCGGCAATTGCAAATGTATAAAAAGGTGTAGGCCGAGAATGAACAGCCACGCCTGGGGTAGAACTGTGCCATGATGAGAACTAGGTCTTATGTGAGCCGAGTGAATGCCCGTATTCTCTGTTCTCCTTACCCATATTCATCACATATTAGCTTTAGGTTGATCCACTGGATATTTATAGAGTCCCCTCTTATGCAATAAAAAAGACATAGTCACAGGCTACTGTGAGTCAGAATGAGAGGTAGAGAGAGAAAGAGAGTGAGAGAGGAAATCCGACAAAAGCTTTACTAGATATAAAGACCCTGGCAGACGACAGTCTATCAACGTCTATAAAAACGACAAGACGTCTCTAAAAACCAAAATGGCCTTTTAGGTCCAACTAGTAACCTTCGCATTGTGACTGTTACCGCCCCAAGCAGTGCTCATTCCCATCACTGACCAGTGCGTGCTAACAAACCATTCATTGACGGTCTGGTCTAGTGGATGGGCGAGAGAAGTCAGGAAACCTGACAGCAGGTCAAACGCAGGAGCCAACAAGCTGATTGTTAGGATTAGATCCTAGATACCCTAAGCCCCGGTGTTCCTGCCCACCACCACGTAACAGTTCCACACAGAAAACCCAACCCGCAGTGGCATCCAGTCTGCCCTGAGTGTGTTGGGTGCGACAACATAGAAATGTTTCCTGATGGGAGTCATGTGAAATATTCAGACCATTCTCACACGCTTGTGACCCGTGTTTGAGGAAAGACGTTTGGGCTCGATTGTGATTAATTGACCATTGTGCAACCATTTCTGCGGCGAAGGTGCCCCGTTTCCTACAGAATGCAGGAAGCCATTCCACAGTAGCGGGCCACACACTGCACCAAGGAATAGTTTGACTGCACGTTTGCAGTTTAGAACCACAGATTACATATGGCCCGTTCACCTGTGAGGGATCATAACACACATGGCGCAATTCAGACACAGCAATAATAGATGTTTGCAGAGGTCATATGCTCTGATGACTCATTCAAGCTGAGCTCAGCATGGTGTTCCATAGTTCTGCTTCGGTTTGGTTAAGTTTAGACATTTTGGCATGGGCATAAAATGGACTGATGTTTGCATAATAGAATCATTTTTGACAGATCAAGATGTTTTGGTTTTACCAGAGGCAAATGTGTTTATGTTTAGTGGTCTTTACAGTGCAGAGGAAGAAGTGTATTTGCTTGTAATTTATCATCACAGTAAAAACTAATTGTGTGTGCATGCATCTGCCATATTCAACACAACGTTACAAGTAATAACTGAATGAATGTATATACAGCAGCAGAGGATCTACTGCCACTTTTCAAAAAGAGTGAGACCATTTTGTAATCACTATCGTTACCCAATTTTGGAGAAAGCAATGTTTACGCCTCTTGCTGCCTACAAAACACGAATCCCCAGATTGGACTGGTTTGCAGATTTTATTTCAGTATTGCAGACCTTAATCCTCAGTGTACAACCTTAGCTTCTTCTAGAGGCCAGAGCATTGCATTGGCACATACTAATAATAATATAAATAAGAAAAATATGTATACAGTAAGTATCTATCTAAAGCACATTTGCACTTGGGCCCTGCAGAGGTTAAAGGGTATAGTGGTCACTGCCCCAGGTGTCATACTATGAAGAATCAGGGCAATGACCTCCAGAGGATTGGCTGAGGGGCAAGTTAAAAACAGTGCTTTAAGTTAGAGTAGCTAAGGGGGTTGAGGCACTGGTACTTAAAAACATAGCCTTGACTTTTCCCCTAGTAGTGAGCCAGTTATCTTGTAAATTCATAATTCCATGTAGGCATACCTACCACCCGCCTCAGAGTTTACAACTTGGGATTGCTCATGAAACATACATTATTTTCAAACATAAGTCTTTACGCGTGCCTGTTGAACAGTCCCAGTTATCTAAATGTCTGGATACATGGTATTAATGGCAAAGTGTCAAGCAGTGTAAATGAGTCAGCTGCTTCATTATGGCATTATAGTCTTAATACTAAGCAGCTTCTGATTGTAAAGCTACCGACAAGCAAGGCAATAAGTACAAAACATAATATAATGTTGCAATTCTCCAAATTTGTCGGAATTTCAAAAACAATGATGAAAAACGTAATAATATCTTGTTTTGACTTCTGTCGGGTCTCCCCGTTGAGTCACTGGTTACCAATCATGTTGCATGTCATCGGTCACCCACCCACAGCAGAAATAGGGCACCCTGGATGTTGAGAAGTCCAAAACTGATCTTCGGCCTGCCATCTATGCGCTGTAGCTCCCCAAAAATGCCAAACTGATGAACAAATATTAGATTTGGTGGTCTGACATTGAAAGTCAAATAACCTCAGTCACTTTCAAATAAACACTGTAGCTGAAGCAGGCCATGCAGTCAGGGGCATGAGCACAAAGTATGCTGGAGGATGCCTTGGCCGGTGTTATGCAATCAAAGAGAATAGTTTGAACATGTTGCACTACTGACATTGCAAAGGATTGTACTCCTTAACAGTCTGGTGCGTTATGGGCCATGCAGGCAGAGTAGTTAACTGTAATCCTGAGGTATTCTGGCCATTTTCGTCTGCACAGCAAGTGCCAATGAAGCAATTCTTAAAATGGCAAAATGATGATTTAACATGACTGTAAAACTGTAACACTGTATTAAAATGGTTCCCTGTTCTCCATGAAATCTATTGGGCAGTACTGGGCCTAAATCATTTACAGAAGTGTGTACATCTGTAAAAAAAAAACAGGGCTCATCAAGAGCGACAAACAAAAAAACAATTGTCTTTCTTTACATTTAATGCACTTAGATTAACTGCAAGGGATATATTCAAGAGACTTAATACCTTTATAATAACTTCAGAGCAGGTCAGCTAGTTGAATTGTTATTCTATTTAGGGTGTTGTTAGTGTATTTTTAGATTTAGATTTTTACATGTTATATGTTGCATGTAAGAACAACAGCTGCAAACACATTCCCATACATAACCACAACGCATGCTTTTCAAGATATTTCAAAAAGATTAGACTATAGCACATAGTGTACATAGTATAGCCATGTTTGAACGAGTGTGGTATCTTTAGGGACTTGAAAATAATGAAGGATAAGGTGTTTCACTTGGAAAGTGAACTTTCTGTACATTTACATTACATTTCTGTAGATTTGGCACATTTTCGACTAGGAATGTTGGAGGTTGAAATAAATAGTTGGATCCATCTGCCTGTGTGATAGCTCTGTCAGTGTATAGCAAGGAAGAGACAGAGAGCATAGATAAGCTATTTTGCATGGGAAAAAAGACAGCGCGGGCCGGGGAGCTTATCACTGCATACGCACAACAGGAAGCCAAACATTAAGCTCGAATACGAGCGCTCATCATTAAACGCAAACGTTTAATTTATACATAAGGAAATACAGCTGGTGAAAATATGACTAGCATTTAATTAAGACATTTCCAAGTCAAATGTGGCCTATGAGAGGCTGAGATCACACGGTCACGGTCGGATTTGCATGTGAAAGCGGTGTCACCTTATGACAGCAGCAGTCACGTTAGATGGGTCCGTCAACAACACTGTCCAGAAGCCTACAAGCGTCAGGGATAGGCTTAATGTTTGGATTTCTAAAATACCGATGTATGAAATGCATTGGAACAGGGATTCACTCACCGAATGGTTGACTCCCCACATCACCACGCTGAGCAGAGGGTCGCTGGCACGGAAAAGCTTCACTTTTTGGGCAACGAAGTGTTTCTTCTTTGTCTTTGTTTTACTCGCAATGGATGCGACAATAGCACTCGCCGAAGCCATCTTTCAGCAGTAAAAGTTGTGATTATTGATGCCGTCGTATGGTATATCGATGCCTGACTCCTTTCCTTCCACTGGGAATGACCACCAGCTCCCGTCTCAACGATTAGACCCACTATTCATCTAGCCAGCTAGCTATTACAAGGGTCCTGATTTATTATAATCCGACCTTACTCACTGGTGCTATGCCCTGTCCTGACAAACTACAATTCAATCTACTAGGGCTAACACTGCCCTTCTACGTTCGTTGAACAGCTCGCCACTTCCCTTCAGCCCGCATCACAAGTCACCGCTTCCTCCCTCGACTCGTCTCCGGCTCTCAGCAGCCGAGTGAGGCGTTAGCCGAGGCAAATAGCTACACTGCTAATCACCGAGATGCTAAATACTATACAATTTTTTAATAACACAATCCTGACGTAAGTAATGTAGAAAAATATGCTTGCATGCAATCTTAAATATTCAGACTACAGAGCAAAAGCGCCATAGAGCGGTTTACCATGACGGTACCTTCAACCGTTGCCAACAGTTCCCTGACCTTCGATAGCAAGCAAGCTAGTAGTCCGGGAGATGAGCGACGGCTACGGCGGCACAGCGAGCGCTTCACCGAGCAGCCGGAGAAGCTCCCTTCATCAGCTAGCTAAGCTAACCGCTAGCCGCTCGCCAACGGTTTAAGGGCTCGTCACGTTGCGGATTTGCAGTCAGTCCACGGAGCTCACTGAGGTCTATATCGCCGATTGGGTCCTGTATCTTTGTCCGGTCGCTATTAAAACGATAGGAGACATTTCTACCCACAGCTCTATATGCTCTAACAGCTAAACCCCGAGCACCGTGCGTATGTGTGCGTGGCTGTCAACTGACAGCTCGACGGAGGGGAGGTGACAGCCTGCGTTCCCTCGTGCACATACCCGACCTGCTGTTTCTCTCGCTGATTGGCTGACGCGCCACCCTCATACAACACACACACCCACACGCTTCCAACATGCACACGCACACACTTGCGCGCGTGTATGCCATTCAGTGTCAGTCATTTAAAAAAAGCCGAGTTAAAGGAATATCACTTATCCCAACGACGAATTAATTAGATTAACTGCTATTTGGGACGTTCTTTGGTGAATTTCTATATTGCATTCGTAAAGTGGCATGTAGGTCTACTTGATCGCCCCCTCTAATTTAACCCTTCCCTGCCTTTTTGATTTGATTTATAACTGGAGATTATCCGAGACAGATTATTCAGGCAAGTATGGTATCGTGCCAACGCTCACAAATCCCTGAAAGGTTATATTCATTACACCTATTGTTATATGTTATTGCTACAATAACGACCCGCTGACCGTTTGGAGTAAAATTACAAAATAAAATGTTAACCCAAAAGTGCCATTGAATGTGTTGTAAATCAGACCAGCAGCATGCTACGAAGCTGGAAGAGCCATACGTTGCATGCCAAGACCTACAGCAAAATGCTAATAATATAATAAATGCGTCCTGTTGGTATAGGCCAAACATTGATGATTTAATAAATGGGTGACAATCAATCAGTCCGAATCCCCTCCCCGACGCATGCGCCCTCCGGCTCGGGTTGCCTAGCAACCCAGTGTCCACCTCATTTCCAAAACACTGCTCTCTGGTTTCACTGACTGGCTTCCCTGAAGTTTTAAGTTGTTTCTTCCCCGTTGATAAAGGTATGACACATTAAACCATGTACATGTAGAAGTACTCTTCGATTAAAATGCATGCATTTGGTTTACGTCGACATGGCTCATGCAGTGTTTGGTGCCAAGCTTTTCCCTTGGTGCCTGATAGCCACTAACCTGACTGGATCTAAACCTTTCACTTTTGTATTTATAGAATGAATAAGAAAGGAAAGAAAGAAAACGAAACACCCCAAAAGGATGCAGTGAGTTATATTACGCTAAATATTCTTCCCCCCCCCGCTCAGCACATACTGATGTTACATCTAACTGCTGACTTAAAACACTTGACACTTTCAGTTTGAACCATTACCATTTGAGAGCAAAACCCCAGCCACAGTGGTGTTGATGCTGAGCTCCCATGAGGAGGAGGTTCTGGCCAAAGCATGCTATGCCATCTATAAGTTTGCAGAGAAAGGTAGGACAAAGGTTATTTGTTTTGTTTCCTTTAGTGACTGCCTGGTTATTATGACATGTTCATAATATGTGCAAGGCACACTTTATATTCCTCACTCATACAGACAAAATACAGCATCCACACACTCAGCATGCACACACGCCCTGCACTGAACACTGACACACACACACACACACACAAATGTGCAATAATGGTTACACTGTAAATATTATCTATTTATTCACTGGTGGTTTTTAAAATGTTCTTTAATGTTGTTTGAACACTGGATGCTGCTTGAATTTCGTTGAACACTGTGCAATGACAATAAAAGGTCTCGGATTCTGACATGTACAGTACAATGCTCATCAGTGAATCGTGCCAATTCCTTCCTGCTCAATGTCTCCCCCTATCGTCAGGAGAGGAGAACAGAGTGTCATTGCTTGGTCTCGGTGCCCTGCCACATCTCTGCCAGCTCATTAACCACGAAGACAAAAGGGTTCGGCGCAATGCCCTCATGGCTCTGGGCATTTTGGCCACCAATGGTATGTGTGGGACAATGCGGTCTGCAGTGTGATGAGCTGGATAATGGTTAATGTTGCAACATGGTACAGACAACACCAGGTACATATTTGATTATTGTTTTGATTGCAAAAACAAAGATCTGGAAACCGCACTGGTGGAGAGAATTGAAAGCGATAATTTATTTACTGTCAACCATGTCAGTTGTAATTAACTCACTCAGTAAATTCCACACCAGCAACCTGTTCCAATGTGGCGTCCTTTTTTCTTTCTGTTTGGCAGTTGATGTGAAAAATGTTCTAAAGCAACTGGACGTAATTCCGTCAGTAATTGGCAAACTGTCGCCTCAGGGTAGGTCACGACTTTGAGATATTTCCTAACCGTCTAAATAATGAATTGTCGAGAGGCAGGTCGTATCGAGGTCAAAAGCAAACAAATACATCTGCTGTGCTTTGTCATTTCATGCATTCCTTCCTCCTATCCTGCTGCCTTATCCTGCTACAGAGGAGACTGTCGTCCACGAGTATGCCACGCTCTGTCTGGCCTCAGTGTCGGTGGACTTCGTCTGTAAGGTCCAGATCTCTGAGAACAAGGGGCTGCCCCCTCTGGTCCGGCTCCTGTCCAGCCCTGATCCAGATGTCACCAAGAACACTCTTGAAACGGCCCTGAACCTGGTCCAGGTAGACCTGTGTACTACACGGTGTTGTTTTAATGTAGTTACCATGGAAACTGTTCAGTCATGCTGATGTAGCACCACATGGGTTATACGGTTATAACCAGTACTCAAGTTGTAAAAAAAAATATCTGGGGGGATGGTCATTATATGTGCATGTACCCCTAGTCCACAGTATTTTAGCCTATTCGCAAAAACTAAATGTTGAAATAGTGGTCATATTTCATTAATAATATTACATTCATTGAATGAATAACAGGGGATGGGAAGGGGGTTAGGCCGTTTAGAAGGGGATGATTTTGACCATCTTTATTTTACATTTCCTCATCCCCCTCAACTCGAGTGCTGGCTGTAACATCCCAGAAAAGGCATTTGTATTCTCCTTAAATACAATATTTGATTACACAAAGGAAAAGACAAAAGACCTCACCACGCGTCTTGTTCTGAAGGATCACCCTAACCGGGAGGCCCTGTGTGGGCTGGGAGGGGTCCCTGCCCTGCTGGCCCTGGTGAGGTCAGAGTTCCCGGTCATTCAGCAGCTGGCCCTGAAAACCCTAGAGAGACTCACCGCCGACCGCGACACGCGCGCTGCCTTCAGGGAGGAGCGCGGCTTCGAGAAGCTCCTGGAGATAATCGACGATAAGGTGAGTGTGAACGAGGAGAATCTCCGCATCGTTACTTTCCCTGATTTTGGCCCGTCCTTCTTCTTTGACCAGGACCTGGGTGACCTTCACGTGGAGGCCCTGGGGGTGCTGTCCAATTGCCTGGCGGACCGGGAGGGCCTGCTGCTGGTACAGCAGAGCGGAGGGCTGACCCGGCTCATCCAGTTCGTCGTCTCACCGCCCCCACCCGCGCTGCCGGAGGTCCAGATCAACGCAGCCGAGTGCATCGCCAGGGTGGCGCGGAGCTGTGAGCCGCCCGAGGGGGGCGAGGGAGGGAGGGAAAGACAGAGAGAGAAAGAGAGAGGGGGGATGGGCAGACAGAAAGAGGCTGGTGTGGTCGAGCGAGGGTGTCATACACTAATTAGACCTTGATTGATACACGTGCAGACACACACACATACACTTGCGCCAGCGTGGCATGCCTCTCAACGGCTTTGCTCAAATGAAAAGTGAAGTCTGTCGTGGCTGTCGTGTTTATTAGCGGAGCACCGGAAGCTGCTCCGCGAGCATGGCGCGGAGAGGGCTCTGCTGGGGCTGCTGTCTGCTGACGGAGAGGGTGTGAAGACGGCAGCCTGTCACGCCGTGGCCACCATGAGCCTCCATCTGGCCAGCAAGGACACCTTCAGGGAACTGGGTGAGATGCACGCACGTGCACACACACGCAAAACATATATACACACAAAGACACAGACAGTACATAGAGACACATTCGGCCACAAGCATGAACATAGATACACACAAACATATACACGCATATACACACGAGCATGTGGACACAGACACACAAAAAGGTAGGTAAACACACACACACAAACATATAGAGAGAACAAACATTTCGGTTGAACTCAACAGAGGATAGACAAAAAAAACGAAATTTGCCAAACGACATTCAATGGAGATGCGGTCCCAGATAGCAGCCGGGTCCCCTATGCACACGGGCATAGCGTGTCCGCCCCCGCCCACACATACCACAGCACCGCCAAGTGACCACGTCACAGCGCATCACGGCCATGTGATGGGTGTGTTGGTAAATGGACTGTATTTATATAGAGCCTTTCTACACAGCTAGGAGGAGCCGGGGGTTCAAACTGTGGGTGCAAACTTCTGATTACTGACCAAGCTGCTCTACCGCCTGAGCAGTCTGGTCTCACAGGAATCTGTGAAATAACCACAGGGTAATGCTTAACTCAAAATCCGTGGTGGGTCCACGGAATCACTGAAATGTCCGTGAAACAACACATAGATTTCGAAGTTAATGACACTTGTGTCATTAACTTCGAAATCCATGTGTTGTCACACACACACACACACACACACACACGCAAAACAATGACACTTGTGTCATTAACTAACCATAACCCTAACCCTAAACCTTCACGGAAATGTCAGCGTCTGGAACGAAATCCGTGTGTTTCACGGAACGAAATCCGTGTGTGTTCCACGGTAATTTCAGTGACTCTGTGATCCCAGCACAGATTTTGAGTTAAGTGTCACCTGTGGTTATTCCACGGATTCCTTTGTGATCACGTTGCCCTGGGCTACTGGTGTGCCTCAGACGGCCTGCGTGCGGTGGTGCAGCTGCTGAGCCACGGGAGTGAGGACCTACGTCAGGCCACGGTCCAGGCCCTGTCCTGCCTCACTCAGGGCAGTCCACTCAACGCCACGTGAGTTCTCTCACCCCCGCTTTCTCGCTCACACACACACGCACTCCATCGCTCTCTCACATTGTGTGTTTTGGACTGTGGACATGGTGCGACAATGCAAGTCAGCAGTGTTAGTCATTAGAGAAGGTCGGATGTGATTACTTCACTCAATGCATCACTAGAAAGTCAATTTTGTACTCTGAGAAGTTATGAGAATAACAATAGATTGCCTTTTAAATTGTGGATGCACATGAAAACCCTCTTTAGTGATCATTCATGTGATGTCCATTAAATTTGTTTTTATATAAATAAATAGTACAAATCTGTAATGGATCGGATTTTATGGCTTTACATCCAACATCTAAAATAGAATGTACAGGCAGTTTATCCTGTTCGACTACGATCAACTACGTTTCTCTCTTGCGCCCCCTAGTGCCGTGCACGAGGCGGCCGGCGATGAGGTCCTGGTGCAGATGCTCAGCAGCGGCTCGCCCGCCCTGGTCAGCCACGCTGCTGCCACCCTGTCCAATATGGCCGACCAGGAGCCCCTCCGGTGCAGCATCCTGACTCACGGGGCCGCGGCAGCCCTGGGGGGAGCCCTGCAGACCGCCACCACCACCGAGAGCCAACTGCAGGTCACGCGATGCCTGGCGGCTCTCGCGTGCGATGCACAAGCCAGGGAGGAGGTGAGTCTGAGTGTGTGTGTGTGTGTGTGAGTCTGTGTGTGTGTGAGTGTGTGTATGTGTTTGTGTGTGTGTGTGTGTGTATGTGTGTATGTGTGTGTGTGTGTGAGTCTGTGTGTGTGAGTCTATGTGTGTGTGAGTCTGTGTGTGTGTGTGTATGTGTGTGTGTGTGTCTGTGTGTGTGTGTGTGTGTGTGTGTGTGTGTGTGTGTGAGTCTGTGTGTG
>JAOTIX010000091.1:7383293-7393686 GCA_027123715.1 Gaidropsarus macrophthalmus | reverse complement strand
ACTCACTCACTCACTCACTCACTCACACACACACACACACACACACACACACACACACACACACACACACACACACAAACACAGAAACACAGAAACAGCCGTGGTCCCTCCTAGTCTCGTCACTGTGGTCTTCTGTGCTCCGCAGCATCAGCCACTACGTGATCGTGATGTCCATGACCATCTTCCTGATGCTGCTCAGCGTGGCCACGCGTGTTCTCACGGCCCGCCGCCTCACCGTGTGGAGGGGACGCAAGATGCACTTCCCCTAAAACGCGTGTCTGCGTGCGTGCGTGTGCGTGCGTGTGAGAGTCAGTATTGTGCGAATGTATCGTTCTTTGTTTCGTGAAAAAACTTAGCGGGCTGCGCTGAAAGTGAGAAGTATACTATGGTAAAAGGGAGAGGATGTCCTGTCATTAACGCCGTCTATATATAAATATGTTTTGTTACATAATAGAGGCTGTAGTTAAATACATGTGTGAAAAACACTGGTCCTGGAATGACTAGGAATACTTGAACATTTGTAACTTGTTTTATAGTTCACCGGCTTAACAGCTTTCTTACGATGAAGGTAAATTGTTTGCCAGATCATACCAGGAAAACACTACTGAAATAATATATTTTGTAATAAAATCTGAAGAACAGCCACTGGACTTGCTCGGTTATTGACTTCCACAGAGGCTCGTCAGACAGGATGTTTTGGAAGGCTGCGGTGCGTGTCAGGTGAGACGGTTCACACTTCCTCCCACTGAGATTAGAAGCGTTGTACTCAGAACCCACGAGCACTTTACGGTTTAATGTCATCCCAAAAGATTGCATAGTTTTCTGTCACTTCTAATATATACAGTACATGTTTTCCTCTGGGAGGTGAATAACTAACTGTATTTTCTGCGACATTGCATTGGTTATCATTTGACCACTAATCACTCAAGGTCATCCAAATATTAAACCTTGTGTAGCCTCACATTTATTTATTTAAATATTATGTATTTATTAAATATATATATTATTTATTATCTTATCTTGTATATTATTCACTGTAAGATAAGACTGTAAAAGTTCAGATTTAATAGTGTAGTATTAATATAAACTTATTATTATTAATATAAACTTTCACTTATCTTACAGTGAATATTTGTTTGCATGTCGACCGACTGGCCAGTGAAATAATAGACAAGTTAAGATGAAGTCATGGCGGTGTACAGAAGGTGTTTCAGAACAGGAAGCAGACAGTTGAGTTTGCCATCACCAAAAAGAGAAACTGACAAGTAACCCAAGTGTGGTTTCAGTGCTAGTCACGCAGAGTTGACCACGTTCGACGCAAGTCACACAGTTCCGAACCTCACTTCACACACACAGACACACACACTCTCTCACACACACACACACACACACACACACACACACACACTGAGCAGGGCTCGTATTAGCATTCAGATAAATGCTGAGGGATGTAGGGCTCAGGTCGCAGAAGGAGGAAGAGAGCAACACGCTTATCACAACATTCATCACGGTAAGTTTGCTAGTGTTTTTATACTGTCATCCAGCACGCTACATATATTTAGACAACTCAGCTAAAATCTCCTGACCATTGAGGATGTTTACGTTTCAAAAAAAAATTTAACTACTTGGCGAGAGTGAGCGGGTTGTTTTATAAACGGTCTTCATGTTCCATGTTTTGACTTTCTTTGTCTTCTTTGCCCGTTCCTTTCTTTTGTAATCATATTTCTTTATTTTCTTTCAGTCCAGACTTTGTTTTCATTTCCTATATTTATCCTCTTGTTATCCCCATTCCTCCACCCACTGCCCTTTGACAAAATGTACTTGTAAGTCACTTAAAAGCGTCCGCATTCACTGAATGCACTCACTCCCATCAGCCATGTCTGCCGTGCCGGTGCCCATCACCTCCGGTTACACCGCCACGGAGGCTGCCGCGGGGTTGCTTAGCAACCTCACCTCCGGGACCAACGCCACGGTTACGGAGGACCAGCGGAACCCGGTGCTGCTCTCCATCTACACAGCGGCGCTGCTGAGCGGCGTGCTGGGCCTGGCGCTGACGGTGCGCACGCTGCGCTCCAACGCCTGCTCCCTCACCACCATCGCCGTGCTCAACCTGGTGTTCGTCCACTTCCTCTTCCTGGCCACGCTGCCCTTCCGCATCCACTACTACGCGGTGGGCCGCTGGACGCTGGGCGTGGGCTGCTGCCGGGCGGTCAGCAGCATGATCCACGTCCACCTCTACATGTCCTTCGCCTGCTACGTGGTCATCCTGGTCACCCGGCTGCTGGCCTTCCACAAGCGGCTCAACCAGCGGGAATTCCACCGGCGGACGCACGCGCTCCTGGGCAGCCTGGCCGTCTGGGCGCTGGTGGCCGTGTCTGTGCCGTGCGCGGTCCTCTTCTTCTACGGCGCCGGCGCCGCGGACGACCACGCCGTGTGCTTCAAGTTCGGCGTGTACATCCAGAAGGCCTGGGCCCTGCACATGGTGGTGAGCGCGGCGGTGATCGCGGCGGCCGTGACGCTGACCGCTCTGCAGGCCCACGTGCTTCTGCTGCTGTACCGCCAGCACGGGCGAGCCTGCTGCGGCCAGCAGGAGTTTGCGGCGCAGGTGAAGAGCCTGTGCTTCGCCGGCATCATGGTGGCGTGCTTCGTGCCCTACCACAGCTTCCGGCTGTTCTACATCACCGCGCTGAGCTGGGAGCCCGCCAACGAGCTCTTCCTGAGCCTCACGGCGTTCAGCTGCCTGGACATGCTCACCTTCGTGGGGAAGGGCACCTGCGCGGGGTGCTGAGGGTGCTGGGGGTGCTGGGAGCCCGCGTTGGGGCGGTGGGGGGGGCAACTGTGTGTGTGTGTGTGTGTGTGTGTGTGTCGGTGTTGGATGGAGGTTGGATGGAGGATGGATACCCAACCCAAGCCCGACGGTACCCAACGGACCGGGGCGGGTTCAGACAAATATTCAGAAACTATGCTTGGGTTCGGGTCAGGCTCGGTCACGTCTGCATGTATGTGTGTGAATATGTAAATGCATGTGCATAAATGTCTAAATACGTAAATGTGCGTAAATGTGTCATTAGTATGAAGAAAGACAGACTTTATCTGCATCAGGCTCGGACATAAAAAGCGTGATGCCTGTCGGGCTGGGGTCGGGTTCGGATGCCGTTCTGTCGGACGCGGGCCGGGCTCGGACAGACAAATCCGGCCCGATCCGCACTCTTGTGTGTGTGTGTGATTAAAAAGGATGGATGGGGCCTGAAATAAGGAAGGAAGAGGGTATGTCCTTTCAGAGAGAGCGAGAGGGGAAACAGATGCTGGTTCCCATGCTCATATTCGCGAAAACTATTTGAGTGTGTCAATTTGAGTGTTATTGACAGATTCTTCTACATGATGTTCCAGAGCTGCAACTCAGAGCTGCGTTCCAGTGCTCTCAATACGTGACGAATCATTTGAATATGATTCGTTGGACCCTCCGTGTGCCACTCTTAGGATACCGTTTGTTTGGATCCTGCTCGTAACGTGTGACGCTGTTCGTAGCAATGCCCGATAACTTCAGGGTTGTTGGGCATCTCGTTTCCTGTTGGAGATCGCCACGGAAATCACGCCACACTCCGTGATGCTCGGCGGTCTTTGTCGATGGCGGTCTGGGCGTGTGGCCGACCGAGTAGTGACCCATTACTCAGTAGTGAGTCCGTTACTCAGTAACGATCCATCACGTTCTGGAGGCTGTGAGCTTTTGTTCCCTAGAAGTTCACTCTCTGTTCCCTGTTTCATTGTTTCATATGGTCGAAGAATGCAGTGAGGTTGGACACACACACACGCACACACACACACCAGATGAAAGCATCAAGGAAAGGCCTGTGATGTTTGCCACCACTGTGGTGTGTTGTGTACATAGGTTGTCTGTCTATGCCAGCTGGGCTCATGATGTAAAAATAAATGTTAGAAATTGTTACTGTTTCACTCCTTATTTTGTGAAACATTACCCGACGCCTCTTGAATGGTTTACCTTTCTGCTCTCTGTTGGTCAGTGCAGACCCCCTCCCCCCCCGCACACACACACACACACACACACACACACACACACACACACACACACACACACACACGACACAACACAACAAAATACACCACAAGAAAAAAACACAAAACACAAACCGCAAGAAATATGTAAGCACACACCTGTGTTGATTCTATATTCTTTGGGGCCTGTGTGTGTGTGTGTGTGTTTCTTGTTTTATGGCTCTGGGTTACTGGTTAACCCCGCCGCCCCACCCTGCGTTTGTTTAGTAAATCGATCTGATGACAGGGCTCCAGCGCCGTGCCGTCCGTCCGTGTTGAGTTTAGAAGCCCAGGAAACCTGTTAGCTTGTGACCGCCGGGCTCTGAATACTGCCGCTAGCTTAACGCTGCTACGCTACCGCTTTTACCCAGAACCACCAGCGAGAGAGAGAGAGAGAGAAAGAGAGAGAGAGATTGGGGGAGGACGACTCAGGATAAATGCCCATCAGAAAGAGAAGAAGAGGACCAACAGGTGAGCGGAAACACGAAACACACACACACACACACACACACACACACACTGCCCACCCCTCTGCTCTGGTGCTAAAGGGGCTTGGCGGAGAGCTTCTCCACCATCAGGTTATGACGGAGGTCTGACTTCAGGACTTAAGGCGGTTGTGTTGTTGGGCTGCCTGTTTACCTGCTAGCTTAGCTTCTATCAGGTCAGCCACGAATCACATGGTTTTGTGTTATGGTGGCCTGTGAAAGTTTCAAGTGTGTGTGTGTGTGAGAGAGAGAGAGAGTGTGTGTGTGTGTGTGTATGACTGTGTGTGAGCTCAGTGAAATCTGAAGGGACTGGCGGTCCAATTGGGGGACAGGATAGTAGGGTGTGTGTGTGTGTGTGTGTGTATGGCTTTGTGTTTTTCCTTCTTCTTCTACACTCTAAGTTTGTCGAAAGTCAACAACCCCACGTCACAGTCCTGTGATGAATTACAGCGCTGTGAGATTCAGTGTGGAAGCAAAAAAACAGAACCAAGCCAGGAAAACGGACGTGTCCAAGTATTCAGGTGTCAGGTGCTTGTCAGGTGAGACACGGACGTGAGCGACAGGACGTGCCACACGCTTAAGGTGGGAGACGGAGACCACCTCGTGAAAAGCTAAAGCAACCGTTGAACCTGACCCGAGAAAATAAAACGTGTTCCTCCCACAGCCAGCGGTAAGTGAAAGGACAAGTCAAGGTGTGTGTGTGTGTGTGTGTGCATTTGTGTGTGTGTGTGTGTGTATGTGTGTGTGTTGTGTGTGAGTTGTGTGTGTGTGTGTGTGTGTGCATGTGCGTTTGTGTTCGCTGTTTGTGTGTATGGTGTGTGCGTTTGTGTTTTGTGTGTGTGTGTGTGTGTGTGTGTGTGTGTGTGCTGGGGGCGGGGCGTTGTCTGCGTGTGGACATGAAATGTTTGTTTATGTCGGTGAACACAGACGAGGTGAGCAGGCTGAACCAGACGCTGTTTCATTAGCGATTCCTGTAATAAAGTCAATAAAGTTGTGCTGGTTGACAGGAAGAGTGAGGCGGGGGTGGGGTGGGGGTGGGGGGCAGGTGGTGGCTCAAGGCCACGGTGAGGGACGCCCCCATCTCCTCCGAGCAGAGGAGTGCAGTGATGGAGGTGGTGATGATGGTAGTGATGAAGATGATGATGAAGGTGACCTTAACGGTTGCTCACACAGGCAGACATCTGATGACCTCACTGATCCAGGAGCAGTTACACATTGTGAGAATTAACTCATCTTTTTCGATTCATGACAACCGAAATGCAAAAATGCAATGAACACAACTGACATCACGGGGCATTTGTGGAAGAGCATAAGCGATTATTTATTGGCTGTGCTTTAGAGACAACGTATTTCAACCAAAGTTTGCTTGCTACTTTGCTTGCTTTCAATTGTACAGTAGATTTAAACAATTGTACAATTGTTAATTGTAAATGTGTGTAATAAGGATGTGAATATTTCACACAAATGTAACCAACAACGAACAAATTAATTGTCATTTCAGTGATATTGATTATCCCCAGACACGTGTTAGCATTCTGCTGTGACACGGCCGCCATCTACCGGTGAGTCTGAGGGATGGCAGTGCACTTTGAACACACGGACCAAATGGAGTTACATTGTCCCCTAGAGGGAGATGTTGTATTGGCTGTGACGGAGAGCACCTCAAGACAGGCTATCAATCGCTTGCGCTCTTCAGACGATGTTATGCAATAGATGTTACGCACTTCATTTATCAAATGATAATATTAACAATAATGATGATAATAATGATCGTCATCATTGACGTCAGACGATTATCTGAGTTCCTAAATGTTCAGAGAGATGTGCTTTTTTTTTATGTACAATTATGATAAGCTCACTTTGAGAAATTACAATCAATGACTCTACGGAAGAGATATTGACGAAGCTGTTTTGACGTTTAAAAAAGTACTTGAATTTCATTGCTCCCGACTTAGGCCACATAAACATTTCACCACTCCAATAACAGATGCACAGGCAAACAGATTCACTTTCAGTAATACTCCCGTCACATTCATTGTATTAACCTGCGTTCGTGGAGGGCGGCAACAACCAATCAATCAATCAATCAATCAATCAATCAATCAATCAATCAATCAATCAATCAAAGACAATAACACAGAAGCCATTTTATTTATCAATGCCTCACAAACTTCACCACTTTCGCTTTATTCAAGGCCACAGTGAGACCATTTTGACATATGAATGTCCTGGGTATTGTTTATTTACCAGATTTAGTATGGGTGTCAGTGACGGTGCCTGTGGTCCCGCCCCCCTGCCATGAAGGCGGACAGGTCCACGTCCTGAGTGTATGGGGGTCAGCTGGGCTAGCAGGGCTTGTGAAGACCTTCACATGGGTTTTCTCAGCGGGGCCTGAGCAGCACATTCCTCTGCGTTCTGAGGATGTAAAACCAACATGGCAGCACAGCAGCCTATTGTGCTGATCATTTGTTCACATGGGAAGTGCCCTGTTTGTGTTCCTCTCAGTAACAGCCCGCCTGCTGTTTTTTACAGACGATACGCCGACGTGTTACCCGGCCCTGGTTGCTGCGATTGGCTTTCATGGGAATTCTGGATCTCGCGGGGGGTTCCAGAAAATGACCCTACTAGACCCTTTTTTCTGCGAAACCCTGTGGGATGAAAAAGCAAGCAATGTCTCAGCCGTTCAGGGAGAGCTTCACCTGTTTCCCAATGATCTCTCCATGATTCCCCCTGAATCACATGACCACAAGACCTCCTGTGGCAGCTGTGGCCTAATGGCCTGGGAGCCGGGCTTGCGCTCGGTGGGTTGCAGGTTCGATTCCCGGGACCAAAGGGAGAATAAAATGTTGGTGGGGGAAGGTGACTGAACAGAGCTTTCCCCCTCTCAATATCCACGGCTGAAGTGCCCTTGAGCAAGGCACCTAACCCCCAAACACTGCTCCCCGGGCGCTGCACCACGGCTGCCCACTGCTCCCTGCACAGTGTGTAGTGTGTGTGTGCTGTGTCGTGCAGGTGATGGGTTAAATGCAGAGAAACAATTTCACTGAACCTTGTGTTTGTGTATAAAATGCAATATTGACTAATATTGACGCATATATTGAAGCTGGTCCGCTCAGCGGGGGGGGGGACCAGGGATCAGGTCCAGGCTACAGGAGGACCACATACCTTCACACCCGCAGTGGCAGTCGTTATAGAGGATGTATGTTCTACCATCAATCCAGGGTCGTGGTCCCTGTGTGAACACAGCTACTGATGGGCTTCCCATGGGGGGCAGGTCAGGGGACAGTGATGGAAACCCCTTCACGTACAGCCACTACACAAGCCCACATGACAGCCTGTGATGGCTCTTATTGATCCATAGGAGTTGATAGATGGATGTCTTTCAGAGAGCTGATTCCCTCTCTTTCGGCCAGTTCAGTCTCTCTCTCTCTCTCTCTGTTTCCCTTTCTCTCTAACTCTAGCAAGGGTTTGTGTGTGTGTGTGTGTGTGTGTGTGTGTGTGTGTAGGGGGGAGAGAGAGAGAGAGAGAGAGAGAGAGAGAGAGAGAGGTACGTGGGTGGAATGGTGCGCCCTCCTTTAAAACCTAAAACAAATTCTTACATACTGGGGCCATTTTAATGTGTAACATGGTCCATATGGTATTAAAATACGTAGGTCCTGCTCTCCCCCGCAGTGGAATAGGGTAAGCAGGGGAGCATATGAATGAGCTGGGGGAGATAGAGTAGGATTGATCACCCGTCCTTCCTAATCCGGAAAATTAATTAATGACCTTGGGATAAATCATCCATCACTCACCTTGACATCCCCTGGGAATCAACTGACTGGTTATTTTTATTTATTTATTTCCTTCAGTTGGGACCGTAGTACAAATACGTCCATGATGTTGAGCTAGATCACTGGGCATGATTCATTCCTCGTATGAAAGCCTCTCTCTGACATGAATACATCTTTTTGTCCGAGAAAGTCTTTTAAATGAGCAGTCAATCGGCGGGGTCAGAGCGGGGCCCGGCTGTCCATGGCATCAAGGCACGGCGGCTCCACCAGGGAGTGGGAATATGTTTTGAAAGCCATTTTGGTATTTGAAGTCATTGCACCAATGTTCTTGTACAAAAAAACATAACAACTGATAAACGTTTTTTTCCCCATGCGTCATATCTTGGCTTCACGCGTAACGGCAATCTTGTTCCAGACATAGAGCACACTGGAAGTAGCCTACATTGCACCCCTGTTCCCGCCGCAAGTTAACGGGTTAGTTCAGAATTGTGGACACTGGACCTCATTTCCAAGTGAGTCAGGGTGTTTTTTTATCACTGCAAAGTATCGCTTTAAGCCACGTCTTGTGTATGTCAGACACCTACAGAAAAACTACAACTCCCAGAAGCGGATATAGCTGAAATGTTTCGCCCACTCCTGATATGCCTCCACTAGCATCAGGCGCTCCGCACATCTCCGCTCATTCACTGAGCGTCTGCGTAACGGACAACAACAGGCTACCTCCCCTCTGCTCCGTGAGTACCCCAGCCCTCAGCACAGACCACCTATACTGCGAGTTATGGGCAATTATTTAAGTTAATGTGCTTTTAAGTAGACAAACCGATAGTCTCCACTCATTGTTTCATGTAATTTCCCAAAGTAGTAAGTGACAGAGACATACGGCGAGAGTGGGAGAGGTAGAGAGAGAGAGAGCATGGTGTGTTTTCATTGTTCTGTCTCCGTGGACTAAAAGAGGCTGGATTGTTAATTGCTGTTCGGTTTTGACACAAATGTCATATTCATTGAAGAAACACTGTATTGTGCAATATTGCCCGACACCTGGTTGGTTAGTACTTGACCAGGCATGGTGTCAAAATGTTCCTGTGTTGAATGTGTCGGAGGTTTTGTCCTGATATCGATTGGTGTTTTCATTGACAAACCTCTGTCATGAATATTGACTTGAATGTTTTTGTTTTTATTTTATCCATCCTCTCCGTCTTAGAATGCTGCTAACGGTCCGGACAAAAAGGAGACAAAACCATACGAATACTTAGGTACTGTTGAGCCCCAACAAAGAGCCATAAAATGACATCAGTTAAAGCCAGACGGGATTGGTCCTAGGAGGTACGAGTTAGAGACTGCTCCTGCTTTGTTGTCATCTCGTCTTCAGACCTGATCCGTGTTTCTTTGTCTGCTCAGTGTCACGTAAACAAACCACTTCACAGACACATTGGTGGTTCTGTAATACAGTGACCCGTGTGACACAGACGCTGCTCTGTGATTTAGGAGGAGAACGTCACCTGGAATGTGTTTCGGAGAGAGGACTTTATGAGTCGTAAAAATGCCTGGCTATGTAAACCATGGTTCATAGGTAGAGATGCTTAGTTCCCTGCAGTCGATCTGTCAGGGCAGCGAGTCCAGCGCAGAGCCCTTCATTAGCGCTGTAAGCTCCTCATGTGACTGCAGTTAGGGAAAGTTCTCCAGTCAAACTCCAGCCAGAGGCCACCACTCATTCCTCCCGTTCGCACGATGCCTTCCTCCGACGACAACCACGACACGGGGAGCGAGCTGTCGGAGTCCCTGAGGGAGTGCGACCTCCAGGACCGGTACATGGACCCCTCCGGGGGCTGCTTCAAGTCCAAGAGCCTCCCCATCCTCAACGGGCCCTGCCTGGAGGAGGAGCAAGAGGAGGAGGAGGAGGAGGAGCGGGGGTGCATGGAGAAGTGCCGTCTGGTCGCCGCCGCCAACGGCGTGATGTGCGAGGCGGACGAGACCAGCGCCCTCCAGCCCAGGACCCCCGACTCCAGCCAGGCGGGGTCCCCCTCTTCACGCTCCAGCGACCTGCCGGCCCTTCGCTGCGGCGGTGGCGGGGCGGCGGGGGGG
>JAOTIX010000091.1:7180730-7193998 GCA_027123715.1 Gaidropsarus macrophthalmus | reverse complement strand
AGGGTTGGTTTAATGACTTGTGAATGTCAGTTTCCCCCCCCGTGACCCTGACACTGCTGACCAGCGTGTCGCGGGGCTGGCAGGACGTGATCTATCGTGTCACGCCACTTCCTGATGTGCAATTTTATAATGTGGCAGCAGCCGTCTGACCCCGCAGCATATCAAAGGTTACCCCACCTCTATGCGCTGCTGTGTGTGTGTGTGTGTGTGTGTGTGTGTGTGTGTGTCACTATCCACCCCCACCACACCACCCTCTTTTTAATGGGATTTCTAAGGGTGCGGTATGAGGGTGTGGGGGGGATGGGCGTGTTACCGTGAAGCGACGTCATTTGCTTTGCATTTAAAGCAGACGGCTAATTCAGTATTGACACAGAATAGAAGCCTTCTGCTCCGTTTGGTAAGTCACGCCTGGCCCTCTGGTGAAGAGGGAAAGCACTTCACCACACCAACACCTTTTTACCCATCACCGGGCCCGCCGTTCACCGCTCACTTTATGGCTTATTTATAGATATATAGATATATTGTTGAGGAGGAGTCCGGAGAGAATAAATTATAAAGGTCACGAGCGTCATACAATATGCATTAGTTCACGGCAGAGTATGTGTGTACATATATATATATACGTACATACTTACCTATGCATGGTACTCATGTTAATCAAACATTACACAAATTGTTGTGTGAATGAAATGTTAAAAAAATGTCAGAAGGCACAGCGCTCATGTTGAATAATAACGTTCGACGTGAGAGCGTCCGTCTTGATTTAGTGTGTGGGCGGAGGCAGCCCGGTACCCACTGATGAAAGAAATACGACATCAGATCAAATGATCATCCTGCGTACGTCTCCAGTCAAACCAAGAAAAAGGCATGAGAGTAAATGTGATACTGCAAAATGCTGAGCTGAAACGGAGTCCCTTTTAAGATCGGAAGATACGAGTGAGATAAATTACGCCGAAAAACAATGTCACCGAGTTCCTTTTCGCGATAGCAATCGAGACAACAAAGAATGTGCAGGGTAGTATAATAATTGTGAAATGAATCCCACATACCTTCGTCCATACCTTTTGATGTGTAATATTTCAGTTATCTCTGAGACATTTTATTGAATTATGTGAAAGAAAAAAACATCTAAGAATGTAATAATTACATTTGGTAATAAGTAGATATCTTTTGATTCAAATTGAAACTTCAAAGTAACGAATTGCTTCTGGGAAAGTTAAGTTTCTCGATGAATCATTGGCGGTTAATGTATTAATACCGTTAGTGAAGGGAGTTCAAGGATGATATATGTGCAGTCATAACAACCAACAGCGATAAACGATGAGCTCATCATAAGCATTTACAGAATGTTGAAATAAGGATAAACATAATGAGGCAACGCGGTTTGCAGATACAGTTTTTAATGTATCACAACAATGAGCAACAAACATACTTGATGAACTATTTCCAGAAGTTGTTCAAATACCATCTACAATAAACGTCATTTCAACTATGACAACAGGTCTGTGACAAAATAAAAAAAAAGGTTTCAAAACCATGTTATTACCGTGATACGGTACAGTTGAGACCTCAAACAGTACAGTAACAAAAACTAATGCGACTACCCTCTATATATAAAACATCAATAACATTTTTGGTTTAGTTTATTTAAAGTTTTAGCCATAGGGGCTTCTTCTTATTAAAACCTCAGGGTGCATTTCCTATGTAACCCAGATGTTGAAGAGTACATATTGTGTAGGATAAGATTGCGCCGTGAAAATCCCTTTGACATCCAGAAGAACTCCAATTTTCAACCTTTTGAAGGCTGTCCCCATAAACATGAAACAATCCATCCATTTTTTTTTTTTTTTAAAGTTTGTTTTTTTGTTTTTTCTCTTTTTGGCTGCTGTGCAGTTGCAATATCTATGTACAGTTATATTGTGGACCATCCTTTTTGTTGGTTTGTTAGCTTTTACCAGTCCGTGTGTGTGGGAAGCGTCCTGTCAAACGCTAGCATCTTAGCCCGTGATGCTAGCCGCGACAGTTCAGTCTTTGTCGATGCTGAGCCACAGAGTGGGGGAAAGGCAAAAAGCCGTATTTGAGAAAGCCTTTGGAATTAGGACAGTCGCTTATGTTTGTACAATGGCAGAATTGCACCTTGGTAGGCCAGGATGTCTCTTATGAAACACAATCGAAAAGTGTCTTCAGAATTAAAGTAAAATGTTAAAATACTAAAAATTTCAAATAAGAACATTTAAAAAGCTCACACAGAGGATAAAAAAAATGATATTTTGTTTTAAACTTTGAACAAATAAAAAAAAACACCTGTACAATAATAAAACATAGGAGGAAATGTTGATTTCATCGTTTGAAACAATAACTAAGCATGATTTGATTTAACCTGTCAAACAGTTGCATTACATGCTACTTGCTCATCTCAGAATAGGAAATACCAAAAGCAATACATTTTTGCATTTCTTCATATTAATAAATTTGTACCATGCACAGCCAACTACGAATATGTACAACAGCTCAGCTTCCTTTGTTCACAAGCCTTTTTCTTTCATACAAATAGCCTTCTGTTACTTTGGAATGAATCACGTTGGTTTTAGTTACCAAACTAGAAAGTGATTCGTAAAAAATTGAACACCCTTTGACAGCTTTCACATTCTTAGTTCCACAGCAAATTAAAGTTAAAATCAACAAAGCAAAGCAAAGCAATTCATGGATCAGTATTTTTTTGACTGGATAATGATGAGAAGTTTATGGCAAGCAAAAAAACAAAAAAAAAGAAAAGAAAGAGAAAGAAAAGAATATATATTTATATCCTACTAAAACACAGTAGCAGCAAATGTTGTAAGGTAATACTTTGAAATGCTGAAAATCACTAGAAGCGGAGAAATCAGGACATGAGACTCAAAAGGTTAGGTCAGCAGAAGTGCCTGGAGAAGTGGTGCGATGACGGTGACCTCTGCACTGAACGCAGTGTACAGGTATAACACTGGTCTGTTGTCGAGTTCTACGAGCACATGAACATGTTTCAAAATACAAAACTAATGCGGTTGTCCCCCTTTTTAAAGCAGCAATATTTGCAATCTTGGAGCAAATATTCATACCTTTTTTTTTTCATATTTTTTTTGTTGACCTGTACCTTTACAGTTTCAAGTATACAGTACTACTTTCATGGATGTACCAATTGTTAAATAGGTCTATAGTTCGGTATCAATCCTGTAACGAATGGACCAATATGCTGCTGCAATAGACACAAATAATAATTAAAACCGAAAAATACATACACACAAACAGGAAAAAAAACAAAAAACAAGAAACTATTAAATTAACAAATGTTCTACCCGGACAATAATTAAAAAAAAACAAAACAAAAGAAAAGTCAAAATAAGTGCACTATAGTCCAGACACAAGCAGGTACCTTAACAGTACAGCAATTCACAAATGAAACATGTTATATTCACATAATCCTCAAGAGTCTATCAAAACTAGAATTATTACCTCTTCAGAAAAGGGTGTGAGCGGAGGTAAGGTGAGAAGGTAAGAGTTGGCACAGATTAGTATACTCTACAAGAAAAAAAGGGGGTTTGGGCGGGGGGGCGGGAAATAGATACAGCTTGTTGTAATACAAACTGGCAAACACAGGGGCATCATACACATTTACGTCACCTTTCTAAATTCCCTCAGTGGCAAAACCATACTGTCTTTGCAGGTCAAAAACTAAAAGGATATGCACATCGTCCATTGTAACAGTTATATTGTCTCTTGGTACTCTATACACATCCAGGAAATGCGTCAGATAAAGCTCGACATGTTTTGGTTATAAGCCAGGTGTACCCAGGCTTGTTGCTGCTTTAACAAATGAGAAATGTTATGTTCTGACCTGAGAATTTAAAGCTACTGAATTACACCTATCTAAACTAAGAGAGATTCTCTTTGAGGGTTCTGGATCGTCGTCCCATACAGTACATGCTAGCATTTGGAAAAAACATCCAGCTGAGGTGCAATTTGCTATCGTGAGAGTTTTTGGCTTGAAACAAGCCCCCCCCATAGGGAGCCTGTGGGATTTGTATTCCTACTCCGTGTTTTTGTATACAATATAAGCTCAGTCAAGCATCTCCAACAGTTCTGTCCATAACAAAAATCAATCAATATCTTGCCAGCATATCAATATGGGAAAAACAATCCTGAGTCAATCATTTGGTACTGTAATTTTTTTGGGTTAAGAGAAACTTTGGAACTGCAGTTTTAAAAAGTCTTATTTTTTTCTATAAGCAAGGGATCCTTTTTTTCCACTCCTACACACTGAACATATCCATTCTTATACTACTGAAGCTCGCGTCTAGGCCAGAGGTTGGCTTAGCCTTGACCTCCAGCGCATTATCTAAGTCATCCAGCTTCTGGCTTAGCTCATTGTCAGACTCTTCTGAACAACTCTCGGTGGGGAGTGAGGTTGGAACCCCTGAGGTGCTGCAGGAAGTTGAGGTAACCGTTGAAGGTGAGGACAGGGGGGGAGGAGGAGAGGCAGACGGGGAGGAAGAGGAAGCAGCTTTCCGGGCTGTGGTGGCCTGGAACAGGACATTTGGCCAGGACTTCATGGACAAGCGAGAGAGATGAGGAAAGGTGTTATTAGAAGAAGCTGCAGACTGCGAGGTAGATGTGGTGTTAGGAGTAGGGGAGCAGACAGAGTGAGGTAATAATCTAGTATGCTCTTTGGCATTTCTCATTGCTTGTTTGATTGTTTTCTCTTTGTGCATGCTCGACTGAAGGTGTTGGCCAAGTGCTTCGTTCCCGTTAACAACCACGTTGCAGGCGACACATGTGTACTTGCTCACTGCCTTTCGAAGCACCGTCTCTTGGGGGTCGGTGAAAGCATGTCCGAAGTAACAGAAGGACTTCTGGTGACGCACCACGGATTCTTCGTCAGCGAAAATCATCTGGCACTTCCTGCATATAAACTCATGCTTGACGGACGGCACTATAAAAGCATCTGGAAAATCGGTGGTACTTTTGGTATCTGTTTTCGGTTCTTCCTTTGTGCTTTCAGTCGAAGAGCCTTTGTTGGTGTCATCCTTAGTCTCCATCGCTTCTTTTGGTTTGAAGGAGCTGCTGCTGGCTGGGGTGCTCTGCACACTCTGGGGTGTCTTGACGAGGGGTGGCTTCTGCTGCTTCTGGTGTTGCTGCAGCTGCTTCTGGTGCTGCTCGAGCTGCTTCTGCTGCTGCTGCTGCTGCTTCTGCAGTGAATCCTGGAGGGACTGCTGGTACTGCTGGTACTGCTGCAGGAGCGCCGTGGGGGATAGGCCGGCGGCCATGGCAGCTTGGGGCATCGCGGCAGGGCCGTACGGAAATAGGTTCTCCATTCCGCACAGTGGTGGGAAGTACCCGCCCGATTGCACCCCTCTCGGCATCTGCGGCGAGAAGCAGTTGGGGAACCCAGGAAGGAAGTAGGGCAGGAACTGGCCCCCCAAGAAGGAACTGGGGTCACTGGCCGCCAGGGCGTTCTGCAGTGCCTGCAGCTGAGCCATGTCGAGCGACGCCTCGTTCTGCTTCCCCGCAGCAGAGCTCAGCTTCTCCCTCTTCTTCGCCATGCTGGGGGTCACCGGGCGATGCGAGCCGCTCTCGTTCTCTCTCTCTTTGTTCTTCGTCTGCGTCGGCCTGTCTCCTGGCTTCTTGGTGCCGTGGTCTCTCTGGTCTCTCTCGGATTCTTTACCATGCTGCTCTGTGTGGTTGACTGCTGCCAGGGGTGTGGAGGGAACAGGAGGAGGAGGAGGTGGAGGTGGTGGTGGAGGAGGAGGAGGAGGAGTCTGCAGAAGAGTCTTGGTTGGGGTAGTGCTGAGAGACATGGCAGGAGAGGGGGTGGCTGGTGTAGGGAACCCAAGCATGCCAGCACCGGGAGACGCTAAAGCTGAAATACAGTGGTATATAAATATGGAAATGTTCAATATTCAAATATTCAATCTAAATCACTAAGGAAACGTTTAGTTTTTTTCATGACGAGATGTTGAGATTGACTCACTCTTGATATGGTTATTAAATATTTCTGATTTTGTTATGGATCAAAACTGTCACATATGCTTTAGTCATGTCTCTATTCTGAAATGAGAATATAAATATACCAAAAGTACAATATGGGGAAAAAACAAACAAAAAACACAATATAAATACATTTGCTCCCTCCTAAATACACTGGTTGAGCATTATTCATGTCATTACAACACAAATGTGATCCTATTTAAAAACATCTTTGTGATACGGAATGGATAGTAGTAGAGAACAATAAAATAGTCTTTGTTTTGTGCATGTTAAAGCTTGGTCTATGAAACTACTACGGTTGTCTACCATTTGTCATACTAACTCACCAGGTGTGTTGGGTGGAAAAACAGGAAGTGATGACGGCCCATTCACTCCAGGAAGCAGGACTGGTGGTAGGCTAGATATTCCTGGGTAGCTAGAGGGCAGGCTGAGGCCATGAAGTGCGTTGTTGTTGTCCACTGTCATCTGCTTCTGCTGGCCAGGCAAAGTGAGTCCGTCGCCAGCCTTCTTCATGCGGTCCAGCTCTTGCTGTGCCATCAGTTGACGGACAGTGGTTGGGGCTAGGTAGTCCTTTTCTCTGTCCACCTGGTTCCCCAAGGTTTCCTGCACTTTGGCAATGTGCTGCTTGGAGAAGATGTGGTCACGCACAGACATCCGTGCGGTGTACTTAACCAAGCACAAGGTGCACTCGGGCCGAGGCCCCTCCGGCGATCCTTGACTTATCATGAATGGCTTTCCGATGTTTATCTTGAACTTCTTCTCTTTAGCGCGGGCGTTCTGGAACCATACCTGGACCACGCGCTTGGGAAGTCCAATTTCGTTTCCTAGCATCTCGCATTCCTGCATCGTTGGAGTGCGATAGTCGCTAAAGCAGGCCTTGAGGACCTTAAGTTGCAAGTTGCTCATCTGGGTCCTGAAACGTTTGTGGCCTGGCCTGTCCCCGCTGCAACTTCCTTTTCCGGACTTGAAGGGGTTTGGCCCTCCAAACGGACTAGGGGAGCTGGGGTCAGTCAGACTGGAGCATTCACTCCTGTCATTAAGTTCATCCATATCATCGGTAGAGTTAAAGTAATAGTCATAGTCCTTTCCAGAAAAGCTGAGAGAGGGGCTCACCATGCTGAACTGGAACCGGTCATCACCGCCATCAGAACTAGGGGCAGCATTACTTTTGTTGTCTCCCAGCTTGTCGCTGCCATTGGCCGTCAGGTTTTCAACTTCATTGTTGTTGCCCTCGTCTCCAGTGGTAGCGTCGCTTATGGCAGTGTTTATCGACGAGGTCTCATCAAAGTCCACCTTGTTAAGGTCATAAGATGAGGCCTCTGCAGAAATCATATTGGGCCCGTCAGTTTCATCACAAGGTTCTGCTCGCAAGGATGAAGGGCTTGAGAAGTTTTTTAACTGTGTTTCAGTTGGTTTGATTGGAGTTGAGGACGCAGCTGGCAGCTCATAGTCCATTGGCTCAGTCTTAGTAGGGACTTGGGGGTATTCAAAGAAGTTGTACTTATTAGGGCTTTCGCCTCTTTCATTGTCTTGAGTCATAATTGGGCTTGGGGGCAAACTGAAGCCTGCCTGTTTAGCCTCATGCCAATGTCTAGAGCGTATGTGACTATCGAGGGCTGATTTAGCTTTAAATAGTGCTCTGCAAAAGGGGCATTTCTTGTGGGACTGGGAGGGCCCTATCGCTCTGAACTGCCCCTTTCTCTCCCTGGCACGGGTGTTCTGGAACCAGACTTGCACAACTCTCTTCTTGAGACCCACCTCTCTAGCGATGTGGTCAAGCATCTTTCGGGTCGGGTTGGAGTCAAGTAGGTATTTGTCATAAAGAACCTCAAGTTGTTCAGGTGTGATGGTAGTTCTCAGACGTTTGTCTCGGTGTTGCTCTTCACTACTGTTTCCGCCTTCTTTGTCCTGGACATTTTCTTCCTTCACGTCAAGTTTCCTTTTCATTGACCCCGAACCAAGTGTAGAGGACGGGCCGGAACTGCTTTGAGAAGGCATCTGTGAGAGCCCTCCAGCCAACAGTTGGCTAGCCATCAGAGGGTTATTGGGGTCAAATATCATATAGGGCATATCAAGCGGCCTTTCCAGGAACTGGGAGTGAAGAAATTGATTTTGAGCAGCAAGGAAATGCATATGTTGGTGTTCTTGCCACAATTCCATACTGGGGAATGCAATCTTACACTGGTCACACTGGTATTGAAGCATCTGGTGAGGGAGGCTGTTTGTCAGTGAGGAGAGGGCCAGTGACAGTGAGCTAGAGGGTACTGCAGCTGACTGTGGTTGAGAATGGGGCCTTGACATCTGGGGTGGTTTCAGAGGGGGAGGCTGAGGTGTCGAGGCCTTGGATGGTCTTGGCTCTGACAGTGTCTTCACCACTGATGAGGGCGCGGTCTCCGTCTGTTTATGTTTCACCTCAGGAGGCATCTCAGGCTTCGGGGAGGTCTTTCCCATGCTGGCACGAGGAGAGGGCATCAGAGGGGAAATTGAGCCAGAGTTAGTTATAGTAGCCTGGGGCTGCTTGGGTGGCTCCGGAGTCATTTGCTTCATCCTTACTGGTCCCGGTTCTCCGCCGTCTAAAAATTCCTCAATGGGAATTTCCTCACTACCTTCCTCATCTTCATCCTTGTAACACTGCTTCTTCTGGTGGGTGATAAGATCGAAGATGCGTGGGAACACAATGTTGCACTTTTTACACTGGTACTGCATGTTGCTGGTTCTGATGTATCGCTCATTAGTCAACTCTTTCTTCTCGTTGTCTTTACAGTCTGCCTGGTTCTCATAGCTCTTCCTGGCTTTCTGGCGGGCGTTCTGAAACCACACGACGATCACACGAGTTGGGAGGTTGAGCACTGTAGATAGCTGCTCAATCTCGTCGTCCTTAGGATAGGCATTGGTGTCAAAGAAGTCTTGGAGTACTCTCAGTTGATAATCAGTGAATCTGGTCCGGGAGGATCTCTTGTTCATTCCTGATTCCGTTCTGTAGTATTCCAGCGCGTTCATCTGGGGTTCAATGCGTATATCTTCCAATGTAGTCATGGGCGGTATACTGAAGTTGTATGGGGAGTCTTTGCTTCGCTGCCGCTCTTTGAAGAGGGTATTACGGAACCAGTGCTTGATGACCTTCTGGGGCAGACCGGACTTCTCTGACATATCCTGAATTTGCTCTTCATTGGGAGAGTTGTTTATGTCAAAATGAGCTCTGAGGATTTTCAGTTGGTCGTCGGTGATGCGGGTTCGTGGACGCTTGAACTGGGACTGGCGGAGGAAGTTCGGGTCAAGACCCAGCTGCTGCTGGCACAGCTGCGTGAGATCTGACGTCAGTGAGTCCATGGAGGGTAGCTGGAGGGCCAGCTGTGGCGGCAGGCCTGGGTGCTGGACGGACTGCATCATCAATGGAGAGAATAGGGGCATATCCATGGGCACTGGGAGCTGCACCTGTTGGGGTACAGGGGGAGCAGGGGGAGGCGGGGTAGGAGGTGGTGGCTGGGGAGGGGACACCTGGTGGGAAGGCTGGTGCGGGGCCTGATGTTGAACAAGTATAGGGGATGGCGCTGGGGTTTGCGGTTTGCTCATCGATGGCGGTGGAGGCTGAGGAGCTGTAACCGGCGCAGGTGCGGGAGGAGGTGGTGGTGGAGGAGGAGGTGGTGGGGGTGGAGTCTCAGGTGAAGCAGGGTTTATGGGATAGAGTTTGTCATAAGCCTCTCTGTACTGCTGGGCAAACTTCTCCAGTTCGACATAGGGGAAAAATTGGCTGTGAACATGCTCCTGGTGGCTTTTGAGAATCAGCATGTTGGAGAAGAGCTTTCCGCACATCCCACACTCCAGCTTTTCATTGTTGATCTCCACTTGTTCACCTCCTTCTTTGTTCTTCCTCTGGTTTTTCTGTCTGTTCTCGTTGTACTGGATAACCAGTTCAAATCCAAAGTTCTCCAAAAGGGCCTTAGCGGCATTTCCTCTAGCTCCTGACACAATACGTGGCGGAGGAATCAAAGGCTCTGGGAACTTTGACTTCTTGGACTCTTTGTTGTCTTTACCTCCATCATTGACTACCTCGCCTCCGTTGTCTGTCTTCGCTCTGCCATCGTGTTTCTCTTGGTGTTCTTCAGCCTCCCTGGACATTTGTATATCAGAGACTGACACAGCACTCGGCTCCATTTTGGTTTTGTGGTTCTGCAACTGTAGGTTTTTCTGTTGCTGAAGCTGATTCTGAGAGGCTTGTTGCTGCTGCTGTTGTTGCTGCTGATGCTGCTGCTGCTGCTGTTGTTGCTGCTGTTGCTGAGCCTGTTGCTGAGCCTGCTGCAGCTGGTGCTGCTGCTGCATCTGCTGCTTCAAGTCCTCCAGGAACGATCCAGTGAGGCCAGGCATGCCAAATGCAGCTGCAGAGTGTAGCGCCAGCTCTGGGCTAAGGTTAAACTCTGCTCCCGGGATATAAAAAGGGAAGAGGAACTGGGGCTGCTGAAACTGCAGCAGTGATTCTGGAGTCATAGGGAAATGGGGGAAGAATGCAGGGTTTAGGAACTGAGGCTGGAAGAAGGCAGCCTGCTGCTGGAGCTCATGCTGGAGCTGCATCTGTAGCTGGGCATTAGACTGAGCGGTTTGGTGACTGCTCGCCTGAGCCGAGACATGGTCAGTAGTCGGGTTTTGCTTAGTGTTGTTGCTGCTGTTACTTTCTTTGGCTTCCACTGAGTTTTCTTTGTTGGTAGAAGGTGTTCCACTCCTAGCACTGTCTTGGTTGTTGCTGGACCCTTGTGCGGATGGCGCAGGGCTCTTTGCTGGCACTGGGCCACTAGTTCCGGAGATACCGCTGCTGCTCTCGCTTTTGGCTGTTCTGGCTTTGGTCTGGTGTAGCACGGACCTCATGTGAATCTCAAGTGTTGAACTTTGGCTGTAGGCAACGTTGCAGATATTGCATTTGAACGGCTTGTTGTCAATGCTGTTGCTCGTTTCTTGTGGTACTGGGCTTGAGGCTTCTTGGAGGACCTTCTTTAGCTTGTGCAGGTGAGAAACAGAATTATAGTGGACTAGCAGTATATTCTTTTGAGTAAAAGACTCTTTGCAAACTGTGCACTTGTAGGGTCGGGAAGGGTCTAAAAACTTCTCCATTGTAAAGTTTGGCCCTTTTCTAAAGGGGAGGGTACGTTTTGGTTCTGCTCCCATTTCATCTAGCAAGGAGCTGCTGTCACTTCCAGTAGGACTGGGCTTCTCTTCTTGGTCCATCTCGTCGTCTTTGTCCAGGTCGTGTTCGAAGGCCTGAGCTTCCTCCAAAGCCCTCGCTTCACTCTCTGTAATGTCGCCGTTCAGCGGCAGGCTTCCGATGAGCTGCTGCACCTCCGCCTCGCTCAGTTCAGGGTGGCCGTTCTCCAAGTGCTTCTTCAGGGCCATGAATGTCCTGAAGCTGCGCTGGCAGAGGCTGCACATCGTGGCGGCCCTGATGGCGTGGTACTGGGAATGGATCTGAAGCTTCTGCATGGTCTTGAAGGCCAGGCTGCAGTGGTTGCATCGATATTTGTACACGTGGCGCTCGGAGACGGAGAGCTGCTGCTGCTGCTGCTGGAGCCTCTGCAGCTCATTGAGATGGTCCTGCAGGGTGTCCGGGGACTTGCTCTCGTGCCCGCTGGCTCTCTTCCAGTCCGGGGCCTCGGGGGCCTCCTTCGGGGGCTTCAGCTCTTCCACCTGGTCCACTTCAGTCTTCTCATGGGCGATCATCAGTTCGTCCTTTGAGTTGTTCCCTAACAAATGATCAGAAGAAAAAAGATGAATATGTGAACACGTTTAGAAAATGTGCAATCAAGTCAATAATATCCTTCTGTATATTTTGTACTTGTTTTCCCTAGAGCAAACATTTATTTGACAACTAAGTGAATCCGATTTACAATTAGATACGTTTATGCAAGGAACGAAGAGCAAATAAATATAAGACGCTACCTTGAGACTTCCCGGGCCCCTCGGAGAGGCCAGGGAGGGAGTCCATCAAGGCAAGGGCTTTCTCCGGTCCAGGAGGGGGGTGCATTATATTATTTGGCGTCACTGTGTCAGGTCCGACAACCTGGAAATCACAAACAACGTGCAGAATTAACATGCAGGCCGTTAGGAAATTTGCAACAAAAAAACCAAAAGGTCACAGAAACTGCATTTTCCTGGCACTTCGAGCAAGGCACGTGCGTCGGAATTTGTTTTTCCAAGCGCCGGCATGTGAGGCAGTGTATCCAGGGAGCCGCAGTATAAATGCATATTAAATTAAACATTATATTGACAGTTGACCTTGAGGAAAAGCAGGCCAGGCTTGATCAATTGCCCGAGAATTGACTTGAAAAAATAATATATATATATATACTGTATATATTTAAGAAAACAACCCGATGAAAGCAGCATTTCCCTAAAACCCCCTCACGTACGGTCATGATCAGTTTCTCCACGCAGTCGGGGGCCACGCTGTGCAGGTGGGTGAGATGCAGCTGCAGATGAATCTTGTTGCTCAGGACGTCCTGGCACAGCGGGCAGCGGATCACCGGCTGCATTGAATGCTGGGACATCACGTGAAGCTGCATGCGGTTCGCATCCTTGCTGCTGTAATTGCAGTATGGACACTGCTGCACCTGAAATGGGAGGATGCAAAATGTGACAGGATTAGAGAAAGAACTGAAGATACAATAATCATAATCATAATAACAATAATAATAATGATAATAGAGAAAGCCTGGGTGTGTTATTAACATTTTGTGGATACTGTGAACATTGTGGGCAGTGTTTTGTTTTCGATCTTGAAGTTGCTTTTCCAGAGAAAAACAAAACAGGAATCCCATGATCCCCTGATTCAAGGCCAAAAAACACAATCTTCGATACAATCCAAAATATTAACATATTCCCCCTATAGCTCTGCGTTGGCAATCCACTCTTTACTTCATGACCATGTAATTTCCCCACACCACCCATCCCAGTGCCCCCCCCACCCCACTTCAACTCACCGCGGAAAATGTTGATCAACCTTATTTCATATATAATTCATTTAAGTCCTGCAACTCGTGCAATTTTATGAGCAAAAAAAAAGAAGAGGAAAACCGCGATTGCCTGGAAATTCTAATCAGTAAATTAAAGATGACAAAGGTGTGTGCACCCTCCAAAACTACACCTACGCCCTCATTAGGCGGAGTACCCTGCGCCCCCCCCCCCCCCCCCCCCCCCCCCCCCCCCCCCCCCCCCCCGTTTTTATGGGTACAAATTTTAGTATTAGAAAAACTGGCCCAAGA
>JAOTIX010000091.1:6746987-6765432 GCA_027123715.1 Gaidropsarus macrophthalmus | reverse complement strand
TTTGAGTAGTGATAATAATTGTGATCATAATTTCAGCTTGTCAGAAAATATAAATCTGTCCGGTTTCAAGGCAGAGTGGATTTGACTAATTCCTTTCTTCTGGGGTAGCGTATAAGCTTGCCATGTCTGTGCGCTGACATTTAAATTGAATGGAAACTATGAATTCAAAGCATCACGTGTCTCGCAATTAAAGATAACGCATAGAGCTCCTTCTGGAGTGCACTTTAAAGAAAAATACAAAAGGGGAACACCTCAAGAAACTGAAAGACACCAAGACAATCTGCTGGAAAGGCACAGCGTCGAGGAATCCCGTCTCTTTGCGGACTTCCAACAATGCTTGTTTTTCGTTTCTCATAACAGCATTCTGTTCTCAAGCCACAGGACAGACTGAACCCCGGAGGCACGTCCCCCCCGAACGCATGCACAGCTTTCATTACTCCGTCAGCCTAGGAGGCAGATGCTTCACAGTCAAAGGCCATGTTTTCGTATCGCTGTTGCTATTTCCTATGTCACAGATGCTGTTGCACAAGCTCTTGTTTTGCTGCCCTGTGATGAGTCCGCTCAGAGATATCAAATCCATATCTCGCCAGCAGACATGGGGAATGTGCATATTTCCCCTTTCCACCCGCCTGTACTTTGTCTGATCTCGGACTCTCTGCAGATGGAGGAGTCTATGGGAGAGGAACAAGGGGAAAAAAACACCTGTGCAGTCTAGACAGAGTCTCAGTTTTCACACGAGGCATCGCTGCAGGGCAAAGTGGCGCTCTACCCTTCCTGCTCGAGAGCGGATGCCAGCGAGTCACATGACCAAATCCTGTCACACACACAACACACACAACCCCCCTCACAGATGAGCAGCCTGAACAGCAGTGGCTCTGTCATAACAGTAACAATTATAGCTGTTTGTTTGGGTCATTGTCCCCACATGTTGTCTTTTAATTTGTCTTATCAACTCCCGTCGAGGGACAACAGACGTAAATTAGCCTCGTGGCTACAATCTGGCCCAAACACTGTCAAATAAACGTAAATAACTAAATAAATAAATATAGCTCATTGTGTGTGTGTGTGTGTGTGTGTGTGTGTGAGTGTGTGTGTGTGTGTGTGTGTGTGTCTCACCCCCTCCCACCCCCACCTGACTCCCACGGAGGCGGTGCCGGATTCGTGCGCCAAACGGATCGCACCGGCGAGGCGGGCGGGGGAACCCGGCCGCAGCTGCTCCGCCGGTTGGCACGGCTCCAAAGAGGCCGTGCCCCGGTCGGCCAGATAAAACTAAAACAGACCCTAATCTCTGCAGTTCCAGAAAGCTGGTGGACACGTAGTATCTGTGTTTAGCTGTAGCCTCAGCGCTGGAATGTCAGTGTGTTTAAGGCTTGAGCAGCGAGAGAGGATGACCCTCTACCCCCCCCCCCCTCCACCGCTGGCTAAACGCTGAACCAGTACAATGAATGAATGAAATGTCCACAGCACTGCTTAGGCTCTCAACGTTTCCCACCCTGATTGGTCTTCTTTGGCAGCCGTGGCCTAATGGGCTAGGGAGCCGGGCTTGTGCTTGGTGGGTTGCAGGTTCGATTCCCGGGACCAGAGGGAGAACAAAATGTGGGTGGGGGGAGGGTGACTGAACAGTGCTCCCCCCGACCCCCTCTCCACATCCACGGCTGAAGTGCCCTTGAGCAAGGCACCTAACCCCCAACTGCTCCTCGGGCGCTGCACCGCGGTTGCCCACTGCTCCCTGCACTGTGTGTGTGTGTGTGTGTGTGTGTGTGTGTGTGTATGTGTGTGTGTGTGTGGCTTTTTGGTTTCCATCACGCCATCAACACCCAACGCCAACACCTTCCGCTTCACACTTCAACACTGAACCACTGATCGCCAAGAGTCAATATACTTCTACAGTACATTTTGGGTAATACACCGTTTTTAATTAAACTATTGATAATTTTTATAAATATGTGTATCCATATTTGTGTTGGCCATGAGCCTGGTCATAACACTGCCAATCCTGTCAAAGTCTGCAACAAATATGAATTTGTAACGCTTATATCCCACTAGTTACCATATGAATCATGATTACATTCGTATGTATTCATGTATACATTTCTGCCTTCATTGTCCCTCCTCCGTAGCTATCGGCCTGTCTTTTGTGACAGGTGTGACCTACCTCTGTTGATTCCTCAAACCGTCTCCCTAATTGATTTTATGGTAATTGGCAAATTGTTGTACCATTCATCACCAGGTAGCCTTTTAATGCTAATCGTAAAATGCAGAGTAAATAATATAGTCAGTAAGTAAGTAATAAAGTGCATTGTACTCCTACATAGCAGGCTATACATTCACCTATTATCCCCAATGTGTCCCCATTCTGGAAGGTTCTTTCTTGTCATTATTGTGTGTACATCCATTTATACTCACTAAGTTATGCCAATATGCCAACTCCTTCACTTGTGATATGACGTTAGGATGCTGATTAGGTTCAAACTAAATGATGTGGGGGTACAGATGCTAAACAAAGTGATTGAAGCTGGGGTCGCAAAGACAATTCGGACCTCAAAGTGGCTTCACGGGTCAAGGAACCACCAGTACGGACGCATCAGTGCGCGCCTTCATGCCGGATTCGGGATAACCAGACGCGTGCACTTGGCTTCTTACACTGACAGCACAGCGTAACCTCAGGCAATGAATGATCGGAGCCTCGTCAAGAGTCATCATACTCACCCAGAATCCCAAGAACAAAAAGTTGGAGTAAACCAAACGCATCAGTATCCATCACGTTAGAGGAACTCTGTCCCAGAGCCAGAGGTCGGACTATCAACATAACATCCGTGAACACGTTAAAGCGTGTCTGTGGCGAACCATCATTACTGCTCCGAATGAAGGACAAAACAATTCCGTCGCCCCTGGTGTTTTCTTTTAAATGATAATGATGAAATACGATCTAAATTCACCGATGACTTTCCTTTAGGACTCCCTGGTTGTCTCATGTGTCCAACCCCATCTGCTGCCTCTCACTACAGAGCGTTCACCACCTCACTGCCCTCCATCCTCTTAAGGAGGTGGAGGAGGGGAGGGGGAAGTACAAGATTACCACTGAAAGCACTGCAGCTTTAATTCAAACGCAGACAGATGTTTTGTACATGTTGTATTAATCGGTCATTATTTGGCCATGTTAGCGATTACCCTTAATATAGTATAGGCCTACCTTGATGATACTTTGGATGGGTTTGTATTGACTTATATTGGGTATGTAAAGTATGTTGTTCTGTAACTTGAAAAATATGTGTTATTATACTTAATGGTCTATGTGGGACATTGTGTTTATTTATTTTAAATACGTTTAGGCTGCAAGATACGCACCCGGACGTAAATAGAAACATAACGTAACACTGACCCCGTGTGGTTAATATGTGTATTGCATGAGTATTGCATGCGATACACGGCGACTCAATAAAATGCATGCAATAAATCTATCATCGTTACAAACAATAGGAAGTATAGTCCACCTCTGCATATTTCGGTCAAATATTTGGAATAGCCTAAACTGACTTCAAATGAAGGCTGAAGTTCAAAGTTAAACTAGTGTTTTAAGTCATGACAAATGGGCTCTGATAGCATCACAGCCCATGAACCCTCATCGTTATTTGAAAACCTTATGAGTTCCTTCCATCCCACATCGACCGTAGACTGCCCCGCTGCACCTGTCCGCGTGACCAGTCCACCTTTAGAGTGACCAGAAAGGGGGCGGGGCTAGACTCGCCTCGACCCCATTGTCCGAACAACACAAGCAGCACTGACAGCGCGCGATTTTTGCATTTTAGTAAAATGCGGTAAACCAGTCGTGACTGTGTTGTTTGTAATGGTCTGGCTATCACTATGTGAACTGGGTGGATTGGGGATTAACAGGAGCAGTGAGAACGGGCTGTTCCGGTTGATATGACTGGTTGGGGGAGAATGTCATCCAGTGACGCGCGCAGGTTGGGAGGAAGGAGAGAGGCGCGCGCGGAGAGTAAACACACCGACACGCCGCGCGCCACCGCCCGGACCACGCGCAGCAGGTTCGCAAGCTAAAGCCCACTGCGGGTTTGTATTCATCTATCACTATTTCCGAGCAGCTGTTTCACTTTTAAAAGCGCTATTTTGTTCTACTCGCGTACTTTTTTGTCGTTGTGGATTATTATTTCCTGGTGTTTTGACGAAGGGCCGCTTGGTTCTCTTCGTATTTGGACATGGGCGTCGGTGTGAAGGAGGACTTTCACTTAGCAACTTAGACGGTGGCATTGAACTTCATGTATGTCTGTAATGTCATTTTCTAAAGGGTTGCGTATGTTCGTTTTGCTTCTAAACGCGTGTATGCGTTAGTGCGCGCGCGCGTGTGTGTGTGTCAAATTTCACTGCGAAGTTAACCCGAATATGATCCATGTGTGGTGTTGTTGGGCTAACATTGTATTTCTTGAATTTCAAAGACTTTGTGATGGAACCTCATTACACATAGACCGACAACCACGACCGCAGACTGCGTGGAGGTAAATAGGGTTATTATGTAAAAAAAGATGATTGCCGATGGCTCCGCATGTTCAGAGCTGAATGTGTTGTCATAAACATTTAACAGCGTTGTATCGGTTAAAACAGCAAGACAGCATTCACTGGAAGCCTGACAGCTGCTGAAGGAGTGGCAGCAGGAGAGCAAGTCTCACTTTGTCTCTGCCATGCTTCTCAGAACTGGCAAGAGACGAACGAAGCCTTTGAGAGCCTGGTTATCTGAGTGGGTGTTGTGGGGGCCTTCTTCCTGGTGATATAATACATTGGCAAGGATGAGCGCCGGCCGCCTCCCTCTCTAAAAGCCAGATATAGCGGAGGCATGCTGGGGCAGTTGTTTAAACAAGAGGCTCTCGACAAGACAAGACACAGTCGCGTTGAGGTGGAATTGGAATATGACCATAACTGGCCAACGTCAGCCTGTGTGGGGGTTGGGGGTGCGTCGGTGTCTGTGACAAGTTTACTAATGCGCTAGAAAACTTTAGTTAAAATACTGGCGAACGCTGAATAAACTTCTGCATCGCCATTACATCACTTTTAGATGTTCTAGAACGCCAGTGGACCAGCTCCACCTTTACACAGTTATTATTGCGGGAAGGCCGTGGCCAGTGGGTCACTGTGGAAACAAAAACAGGGCAGCTCTGCTAAATAAACGCTGGTTTATTGAGCAAACACTAATTAATATAAATATTACAATGGAAAACATATGGATGGAATTCACAGAGAGACACTGCTTTATTAACTGAATAATATTTATATATTTTTGTTCATGCTGGCACATCTTCTGCAGCCCACTCCAGTAATGGCCACCAGTGGACAGATCAAATGATCAAGTGATCGCAGCTACAGCTCATGAGATATAATGACGCAGAGTTGGTGAAAAAAGATTAAGACTTTGTTGTCCAAAGACTGATGTTCATCGTGGCGATTTGACTCCCCAGCGCCTTCGTGATGACTTATCAACCGACCTCAGGGCGATGAATCTCCTTCTGAGAGGATTCAGCGGACCTGTGGGAGCGTGCGAGCTGTGGGGGGCCGTAGAGAGACGCAGATTACCGTTCCTCACAGCGCTGAACAGTGTTGACTCAGCCACGCGCAACAAGGACTTAGACCTTTTATTTACTTAAACACTTTTTAAACTATGACAGTTACCCTTCAAGAGCACACTAGTATGTCGTTCAATGCTTGATTTGGACCATGATATAACAGTCCGTCTTAATTTAATCATGCACGGTCACATGAGTTAATGGTTGTCTTTATTTGGTATTGAAGGGTAAATCTAACCCTTATATAAATGATAGCCCCCTGATGAACCGCTGCATTTCCGTACCTCGCTGAATCGGGCTGAAAAATCAGTTAAGGGCCTGCCGGCTTTGACTGTTGGCACTGCAGACTTCCCAAGTAATGTGCTTCCCCTGTGATTGAATCAGGCCGCATGTCATGTCATGTTGGAGCTTTCATCAAAACAGACATAATAATGCTGTAATTAGGCCGCTCCATCCTCAGGGCAAGGTGGAGGCCAGGAGAGAGCGGGCAACACACCCGCTGTCTATACAGGTGGCAGGGCGAGGGTGAAATCACGCTCATGCTCTGGGTGTGGACAGGGCAGGGCAATGTTTTGGAATTCCTGAAACGGATAGAAATAGTTGTGCTGAAATGATTAATTGGGAGGCGGCGATGCGCTCATCGTTCAACACTTGCGCGCGACCCACAGTGAGAATGGCACTCCGGTGGTTTACTGTGCGTGTTACCGTTCCACAGTCCACCCGTAATAATGATATGACCGGCATACACTAAGTCAAGGAGAATCAAAAGGGAAACGGGAAAGGATTTATCTTGAACTCTTGTCAGCAGATGAGTTTTATTCCCTCCGAGGTGAGGACCAGCCTACGTGTAGTGCTGTTCAGGGTTCCACGCCAGCAGAAATGAAAAGCCAATCATTGGCAGGCTAATCAAATCATTGTTATCTGATGAACTCGTGTGCACTGATATTGAACTGAGACTGAAGAATTCTCCGAGTCGTTTCCGCCTGCTGAGAGAGAGAGTGGGTGGCTGTGTTGTGGCGTTTGGGTCAAAGAGAACAAGCTCGTGGCGTGACGCGCTCCATAATACACCAGAGGATCGTAGTAATGACACGTTTGTTTGGGACGAGATGGTAACGGTGTCTCGCATGACCGACTGTGTTTCCAGCGACCGACCAGAGGAGACGGTGGTTTGTGACGCTGGGATTGAGCGCCGTGACGACCAGACTGAGCCGTTGGGGCGCCGCCCTGACACGATACACAAAGGTCAGCCCTGCTCGCACGCACACACGCACGCATGTACGCAGACACACACATGCACACAGACGCGCACACACACTTGCATGCAGACACACACACACATGCAGACACACACACACATGCAGACACACACGCATGCAGACACACAAACACGCAGACACACACACACATGTGCATGCAGACACACATACATACACACACGCATGCAGACACACACACATGCAGACACACACACACACACATGCAGACACACACACACATGCAGACACACACACACACACGCATGCAGACACACACACATGCAGACACAGACACACACACATGCAGACACACACACACACACACACACACGCATGCAGACACACACACATGCAGACACACACACACACACACACACACGCATGCAGACACACACGCATGCAGACACAGACACACGCATGCACAGTGGGTGAATCGATGTCTCCGGTGACTTGAATGGAGTACATTGTTGAGGTCAAAGGGCATTTTGTCCACTCTGCTCTCCTTTCCCCAGCGCTCCGGTCCGGATCAGGGAATGTGGTCCATGTGACTTCCTTCTACTGCAGGCTTTCTGCTCCGCCTGGCTCCGCGGGGGGTCAAGCACAACGCAGATACACCCCCCCCCTCCCGGGCCGACCGAGGTGAGCAGCAGGGAAATATTCTCTCACTTCAGCTTTTTCTTTTTTCCCACCACCACCTCCTCTTCGGAGGACAACTTTATCTTTATTCATTCTTTAGGTATACAACTAAATAAAATTAGAAAATGGTTTAAGCAGCTCCGAAACCCACTCACCCTAATGCAAACAAACTAAACTAAACCAGAGAAGCAACAACAAATAATAAAAAAACCAACCTAAAAGACTAACTAAAACCGGCTTAAAACCGGATTAAACCAGTCTCCCGAGGGGTCACAGGGTTATGGTATTTCACACCCAGCTGCAAGGTTCACGTTTAAGTTCTACCACTGCCTACTGCTTCATGGAGCGATGGAAAAGCCTCCACTAAATGACACCGATCCGGACAGAGCAAATCCAGGTATGCTAATACCTGGATAACTGATGTGCACCCACGTGCACTTCACTCACTCACTCGTGCACATGCACATGCATTCGGCTGCAGGAAAGGTTGAACGTTGCTGGAATGATCAGTGGATGAGCTGATGTATTTTAGGATTCAGAAGTCACATTCGTTGAGGATTCCCAAATTGCTCGATGGATAATTCTGGCGATGGATGGAAACGTTGACTCATAGGCCTTATCTAGGTCCCTCATAGGTACCTCTGCGCTTGATTAACAACTAGTAACTTACCTCTGGCAGTAGAAGTGGGTTGATTTAAATGTACACCTGAACATTTACGTTTGTGTGAATTCTGTGATCTCCAGGTTGTGGAAGATGTATTTCATGATTTTTTATATTGTCCTTTATACTGTGATTTAAGGAACTATCTTTTTGAATCAATCCTGATGTATTTTGGCAATTTGAAGGGGAGAATTTGTGCTGGTTGTTGACAAAAAAAAAATTTCTTTGGCAACATTTATAGATAAGGCCTGGTACCCAGAGGCTTCGTATACGACAATCCATTTTTATGTGCGTGTGTCCATATTTGAATTTTTATTGTCATTGGTTTAGTTATGTAGCGTGGTTATCTTGGATGTAATTATGAAATTATTATTTGATGAATATATTGGTCAGTGTCTAATCATACCACCAATCATGGTGTTTGACACTTAAACACACAGATCAATCAATCAATCATAGGCAGAACAGAGGATGACTCACTGGACGGCCTGAAGGTCAACTTGCTCAAACCAGTGTAGCGCTTTGCATGATGTATCGCACTTGAGCACTCCAAGTTGAAGTAGCCGAAGTATGGGTGTTCAAGCTCACAGCCACCCCTGGCATGCGTGGAACTGGGGGGAAGCGGTGCAAACCCTCAGATATTTAAAGCATCTGTGAGGAATTCCTGAAGCCCGAAGCTGTCTGTACTGTGATGAGCCGCATGTTCAACTGCACCGTTAAAGAATTTGACTACAACATCCTCCTCAAGGGTTTTGTGACCCTTCCAAGATTCCCTGTTTCTCTCCAGAGAATCTATAACGGTTACATTTTGAATAGTGTGTGCTAAACCATGAAAGAGTAAATAAAGCTTGTGGTTTATATTTTAGGCTCTTTAAAACTGCCAACTATTATTGTGTCCACAAAGAATTTTGCACACTTGGGATTCTCTCAATCACTTTGAATTAGACATTTGAGAGAAACCCACATATCATAATATATAATCCTATATGTTTTATAATATATCATATGAACATGACTATGAATCAAACCATATTTCTTTTGTGTGATCATTTCACAGATGCATGGGCAGGCATGTGTGAGTGAACAGCATGTGAACCGGTGGATTTTACAGTCCTTCACCAGAAGGACTGTCAGAGCCAATGCAAGCGAAATTCCTCACGCCAAACATGTTGGTATAAATACGGGAGAGTCACAGAGCGTTACATGCGGCTGATGGGCATATCTCGATAAAGTGTGGACTTTCATGGTTAATAAACACCCTTTCTCTTGCGGCAATAAATGCAATAATTTCATACCCACGTGCGAGCCAAGGTGTGTCCGACGTGACGCCAGTCCTATGAATGTTGGGCTGTTGACCTAACCGTCCCTGTGGGTGTCATCCAGCACATCAATCACAAAGCAATTGACCTTTCCTCCCAGCACACACTTTCTCTCACTGGGCCTGCTCTACAGCCTCTGCTGCAAACACCATTAAACGTCACCTTATATGGAGATAGCTCACACTTGGGCTTGAGCAAGTGTGTGTGTGTGTGTGTGTGTCTGTCTGTGTGTGAGCTTCACCATTGCAACAACACATCAGTAGGGTAAAACTAACCTGAAGTGTGTGTGTGTGTGTTTGTGTCTGTGTGTGTGTGTGTTTGTGTCTGTGTTTGTGTGTGTGGGTGTGTCTGTGCGGCTGTACAGTATGTGTGGGTGTCTGTGGGTGTGTGTGTTTGTGTGTCTTTGAGTGTGCGGGTGTATGTGTGCGTCAGTACTGTGTGTGTGTGTGTCTGCGTGGTTGTGTGTGTGTGTGTGTGTCTGCATGGGTGTGGGAGTGTGTGTGTGTATTTGTGTCTGTGTGTGTTTGTGGGTGTGTCTGCGTCTGTACAGTATGTGTGGGTGTGTGTGTGTGTTTGTGTGTCTGAGTGTGCGGGTGCGTCAGTACCGTGTGTGTGTGTGTGTGTGTGCGTGTGTGTGTGTTGGTATGTGTTTTGATCCCCGGTTGTTGGGTAGAACTATGCTAACACAACATGCTGGACTTGCACTAAGCTGAGTGGGAATTCCATGCTAAAAGGGGTGAGATGTCTTAAAGTGAGCTATAAATGAAATGACCGGAATGTCGTCCTCCCGGTTTGACAACTCAGCTGTGGGAAACGTGAGACTTCTGAGGCCTGTGAGAAACATTGTTCAGTGCAGGGAACAAGTGCGACAAATCTCCTTGGGAAATGGCACTTTGCGTTCTTTGTCATTTAACTTAATGTGTAGGCGAATCTATAGGGTAGCCATCTTCTGTTACTCAAAAATACTGATTCATATTAATATCAATTAAATGCCAGACGCATGCAAATTATTTGCCTTAAGCGAAAAAACAACATTTCTTCACATGCATTTTTCACCAAAAATGTTAGTCCAATTCTTCAAATTCCCAAATATTGTCAAACAGTTATTGGTAACCTCTTCTGACCCTGCTACGATAAACGGAGACAACGTCAACGACTCTGACATTCCCCTAAAGAGCTTTCCCTCTGAAAACATTTTAACTTTTTGTACTTCCCTCCAACATATTTCAGGACTGACATCACTTTGTTTCAGTTCCAAGGATAACAAACCAGGGTTCACAGGAGGAAGTACTCTCCCTCGTATGTAACTGATAAGCACCTTATCAGTTATGGTCCACTCTTTCCTGCATCTTGTCTAAGTGTGCCTTGTCATGCTGATTAAGAATGCATGTTAAAATTCTATTTCCATGACTACAGTTTGTGGATACATCACTTGATCAAGTTATTTTGAATTCACTTCAATGGGTCAAACTTGAAAACCACTGTAGAAAACATGAACGTTATCTAGAGTGGTCAGGCTGCATGCACCACAAAGCGACTGTTGGACCTAGATGTCTCACCACATTTCAGTAACCACCATGTTTTTTTCTCTTTCTATTCACTAGCTTATCCAAAGCTCTGAGAGATGAACCTCATGGCAAGAGCTTACAGGTAAACATACACAACCCAACCGCTGCTGAAGCTAATGGGAGCAAACAATACTTGCTGTGATATCACAATACAACGAAAAGTTCACTTAATTATAATGTACGCTTCACGATTGATTTTCAGTCCCAGTGCAAATAGGAGGTTACTATTGATGAAAGATAACATTTTGTCATGGATGAGACATGCTGGCATGCATTTTCTTAAAAAAACAAGAATTAATGATCTGCCGACAGACGCTCCTAATAAATCTTTAAAAACAGTTTGATCTATATCTGTGTGGTGAGGTCATGAGTAAAGGGTGTGCACCTTTGTGTTTCCTGCCTCCCTTTCTGTCTTGCTTGGTCTTTCAAGGTAACCTGTTTGTCCACGCCTAAATCATTGTGGTTCACCAGCCATGGGAACACGGCTAATAAGGACAAAGCTTTTGTGTTAGCTCTGTCACGAGTGACTCAACCTCATGTTGACATGTGAAAACTATTAGCCTGAAAGCATTTCATACACACTATACATCGCTGTACATTGCTTTGAGGAATGTGCACTACACTCGATTGTTATGGGATGAAAGGTTAATTTCTACAGTGGTATTTCACTTTGATACAGACAAAATGTAACTCTGTTTTTAACTGTTACTAAACAGGACCATGGCAGTGCATCCCCCAGAGCCTCATTAGAAGAGTCCGGAGGCCTGAGGTCATCAGAGAAGACATCAGAGCAAGCAGTACCGGATTATGTTTCCTCCACAAATACGCACGCCTTCTTCTGTGGATCTTCAGCTTCCGATTGCGATGAAGGGGGTTTGCGCACTGTTCCCCCGGTCTCCACTGAACTGAACGGTACATCGGTAGACCCCGCCAAAGACAGTCGGTCCACCTGGACGGAGCTTCAGACTCCGAGCCAACCCGTGGAGGTCACGAAGCCCGACCCAGCGATGCTGTCGTCAGCCATGGTGTCCGTTCTCGCCCCACATTGGAGCAGGCGGAACCAGCGGACTAAGAAGGACTTTGAGGCGCAGAACCTGGGTCATGGCCCGCACAGCGGAGCTCAGCCGGAACACAACCGGTTTTTGGATCACCACAGGCAGTTCCGCGGGGACAGCGTTTTGGGAGATGGACCTCTTGTGGAAGGCAGAGACCTATCGGTTGGCCCGAGGAGGAGGGCTGACGGTTGGTCCTCTCTGAGTGGGCCCTCAAGCCTCAACCTTAACTTCACCGCAAAGAGGCTCACGCCCCTTTCCGTTTCCTTCGACATGGACTCACGCAGTCTTGACAACAGAGACACAGTGGGGACGCATGCGAAAACGCCACCTCCATTATCGTCCCTCTCATTGGATCTACACTCGAACGACAGGAGGTCGCCAGGGGATCATCAAGGGCTGCTGACTCAACCCAGCTCCAAACCAACCACCAGCAGCCTCCTCCTTTCTCTCAGGAAGATCGGGTCGACCTGGAAGAGCCCGTCCGTGTCAGAAACAAGTGGCCGCTCTCTGACCGTTTCAAACAGGGAGCGAGTCGCAGTCCCTTCCAATCCCAACTCCTCCTGTACCTCGCCCAATAACAACCCCTCAGAGAGATGGACACCGCGCCCTTATCCGTCACACGTTCCTTACGGGCCTGATAAAAGCAATCCCAACTCTTCCCAGACCACCGGCGTGACTAATGTTTTTCGCTCTGCCCTGCAGAAACAAACCTCCACTGGTCAACCAGGCAGACAAGAAAGAAAAAGCATTTCAGACAGTAACACGGACCCATCCAGGCTTTCCCAGTATGAGCAGTACGCTATACTGACAAGCCAGACTCTCCCGAGAGGCACCACACTGAGGTCAGAAAGCTGGTGGAAGCGAGTGACTCAGGAGGGGGGTTCGCAGCCATCTCTCAAAGACACCGCCAACATCATCAACAACAACAGAAATGAGACAGACGGGCCCATAGCTGCACCCGTCATCCGAAACAGGGACTTGGCCTCGCTGAGTCCAAATGACAACAGGAGCTTCAACAGGCAGATCCCGAACCAGGCGGACCATAGCAAAGCTGAGGCAATGCGTGGTGGTGCACCTGGCCTTGTTTTTCAAAGACACAAAAGTCCAGACGCACTCAGACGAAGCAATGCAGAGGAGAGGCCTGCCCTGCAGTCCGACACGTTCTCCGGCCATTCCAAGGGCTTCAATTTGAACGAAAAACAATCACAGCCGCCGCATTGTTCACTAAGTGAGGTGAACAAGGCAAATGTAAATATTAGCGGCAACCAAAATGTTTACTCATTGGATAAAAGCCATCGAACTGCAAACGCCCAGGCAGCACTGCTCACCCTTTCACCGATCAGTGGCCCGACCAATATGGATGGTATCTTTACTGAAAACACCTTCCCTAAGATTCAAAATGAAAATCAATCCATCCACACATTTAAAAAGCAGTCCCAGTCTCTTGATACCAAAGACACTCTGGGCTGCCGTGTACCAAACCCTGCCTCCAGCCAAGACTCAGGCTTCAAGTCCACCTCATTAACCCGCAGCACGTACAAGAAACCTCAACCTCTTGTTTTTGAGAGGACCTACCCCATGATTACCAAGCAAGTGCATCCTAAGACTTTATCATTATACCAGTCGACACTTTACCCCAAAACCAGCTGCGGCCCTCTACTCTTGGGTTGCACCTCTCCCACCAAACCCTCCACCACTCCTGCCTCAACTGCCACCACCTCCATGCACCTAACTCCCCCTGTAACAGTCCCAGCCGCCACTTCTCCAACCCTTCTGGCCAGCAGCTCATTTCCACTAACGCCTCCACTGACTCCAACCCCTGCACTGTCCCCCTCCCCAAAATCCTCCTTATCGAAGAAAGCGAGAACTTCCTCCGGAAGCTTGGACGTTTCTTCAAGGAAGCAGTCACCCAAGGATCGGAGAAGGGTGACATGGCAGGATTCAGTGGATTTACAGAAGTCTGAAGACGACAAGATCAAGGCCGCGTTGCCACCTACCCCAAGCCCAACGCCGAAGACCAGCCCACTGCCTCCAACCAGATCTCCTCGTAGCTTAGAAAGCCCCTCAATCTTTTCTTTCCTCAGAGAGGGCAGTCCCACAGAAGCCAGGAAATCCTCCCCCATCTGTTTTCCAAATCCAAAGACCACAAGCCTAAAGGCACAGAGAGACGACGAGAGAAGTAGGCAAACTGAGTCTGACAACCCTGCTAGCCCCATGGAGTGGACCTCAGAACAAAGAGAAAGGTTGTCCACGTCGCCTGGTCCAGGAACACGGTCACCGGACATGGCTGGCCAGTCGCGTGCTTCCACCACCCTCTCCCTTCCCTCAGACTTCAGCTATCAACGAAGTTACAGCTCCCCGCCGTACTCCACCCTCAAGGCTGCGCGTACGCCACAGGGTGAGGCCAGGAGCCCTCTGCCCATATCTCCTCCCGGCTTTCAGCAGCAGGCTCTCTCGCCATCTTCGAGTTCTAGACCAAGTTCCTTATCGCCCGACCCGGCCACCAACAGAACCTCGACCCGGTGCCAGCGTTCTCCAGATGTTGTTTCTCCAAGCCAAATCATGCCCCTACCTTTCCCCAATAGGTCTGTGTTTCCAGAGGGCTCAAAATGTGACGCTCTCAGATTAAAAGAAGCAGACAACAATAGCAGGAAGCACAATCTTCACAGCAACAAAAACACAAAGCTGCCACAAGAGGACAACAAAGCAGTGATTGGCTCAGAGTGCCTTTCGCTACCGGCTGCACAACAAGATGGAACAATCCCTGCATCCTCTGCGTGTTTGAATGTGATTGAAACGCTCATCTACAGCCTTTCAAAGGGTAATTCGACAAACTCGCCAGGCAAGACCACGCCCAGATCTCTGATTCAGTGTGAGTCCAAAACCAGGTTCTCCCTGGGGATGAGGACAAGCGTACAGCCACGCACCCAAAACAGCGGGGTGGGGGGGGATCAATGCCATCTGTTTAATCAGAACACTGACACAAGCACGACGAAGGAGGCTCAGTTTCTCCCTACAGTGAACGACCAAAGCATTAAAAACAGTAGAGCGACTTCCTGGAGGAAGGAAAGCCCCAGTCGTCCCGGTGACAGTTTACCTGCTCATCAAGAAACGCATGTTGGGCCAGACAAAACAATGTTGGAGCGTGTACACCAGGGAATTGACAAAATGGACGGCCATCACAAATTAACACGACAATTTGCTGCCAGGCTTTCTGATGATCTCACGTTTTCTCCAAAATGTAACCGAAGCTCTGAGACACCCTCCATTAGTGGATCAAGTGACGGCAACAACAGTGACATCACCGTCAAAAGTAATGATACGCTACAGGAGGATAAAGAGGCTACACGCATGGAGGTACTAGGAGACACAAGGGGTGACGTGGAAAAGGACAGATGGAAACAAAATAGATATACCCTTGTGCCGACAAAAGTGCTGTGTAGTAGGAACGGTGATCATTTCTCGAGTCGCTCAGACATAACACCTGAAGCAAAGGCTGAGAAGAGGCATTCCCTCTCACAGCACCCATTCACGGAGAGGGAAGCCCGCGAGGAAAGGACCAGAGAAGCTGAGCTGCCTTTCACCAAAAGTGACAGTGTCAGTGCCATAACTAGCCAAACTCAACATTGTGATCCCAATCCTCGTGGACACTCCCCTGGCGATGGCTCCTCCACCCCCCCATTATGCACTGGTCCAAACAACAGGCCACACTCGCCCTTCGCCCCACTCTCCTCCGCAAGACCACTCTCTCCCTTTCTGCCAGCCAATGAGCTAGAGGACAGTGTCTTCTACAGTGCCGGAGAGATGACACCGCTCTCCGGTGAGATGGGACGGTCGGTCAGTCCTTTTGGTACAGTCAGGCGGAAGATGTCCACGAGTCCATCGACTGCAGGCCCTGGTCAGGAGACGGAGCGCTTGCCGTCCTACTCTTCCTGTGCAGACCTGAAGTACGGCCTCCAGGCCACGCGCTCTTTCCCCGTGAGCTCGGTGGGCTCCAGCCGCCGTCTGGGCTCGGAGCGCATCTCAAAGGGGCTGCGGGTCCTGAGCATGGATGACCTCTCCGACCCGGCGCCGTTGACCACAAAGTACAAATGCCAGAGCATGGGGGATCAGGAAGGTGTGGGCAGCTGGCGACTGTCCACCAGCCCGGGCGAAATAAGGTCGAGATCCCTTCCTCGATCGCTGACCAAATCCCTGTCCTGTTGGTCTTCCGGGGCCAGCCCGGCGACGAGACAGAGTCCCACAACCTCACCACGGGACCGCCTGCCAAGCCCAAGGTCCGGGGGCGCCGATCACTTCCAGTGTTACTCAGAGAGAGTCCTCACCCCGCCTCCATCGCCTCAATCTCCTGTGGCCTTGCTGATGTCCTCAACCCGGGGCAGGTCCCCCTTGCTGTCCTCCCCCGGCAGCCCCAGGGACGGTCTTTCGGTCAGAGGGATACTGCCCACCACGGGGGCGGGTCCGGGGTACGACGAGTCCTCAGACAGCAGCTCAGACTCGACCACGGACGATGAGTATTACCTGGAACCTGAGGAAGACGACGATAAAGAGAGCGCATTGTGAAGGACAGAGCGCCGTCCTGCTGGAGTAGTCTGTGATGGACAACAGAGAACTTCACAAGAGGGAGCTGGATGTCATTGTGTCTTTGTTTTTGTGTTTCGAGGAGGTGATGAACTAAATAGGAGACTGGTGGAAAGATGGCGATGCTGACCGAGGTTTGACCTGGACTTATGACTTTCCTTATGGCTTTTTCTCTCATCTTGTGCTATTTTTATTCTTTGTATCAAAGTGATGGGATAAGATCTCAAATTAACAGTGTGGGTCAAAGCTATGCATTACAAATTAATATGTAATTGTACAAAATATTGGAATGGGTAAAGAGTATCTGAACAAAGATTTGAACGAAATCCTATGTCTTTTTGATTTAGATCAAAGTTTGTGCTATTTTTGACTATTTATGTTGATTCTGCTTTGTAAGCTGCAACCCAAGGCCTTAAGATCCACAAGTAAATTCCATATGCCTTTATTGTATAATACTGTAATATAAAATGATTTGCTGAAGAATAATTACTGTATATAATTTTGAATACAATTACAAGCTGTTTATCTTTGCTGTTTTTACAACTGCTTCATGTTTATTTCCTTAATATTCTGAAAGATGTTTGAGTTTGTCAAAGAATGTCAAATGAAAGAATGTCGTGTATTTCTATTGATGGGTGAGATGTTGTTTAGTAAGATAGTCTTCCATTTGTCCCCTAATGTTTAAATGTGTTCAATACAAATTTCTATTTTGACTTTTATTTTGTTACTAAACATCGTTAGTGTTTTGCAGCGTTTTCTTTATCTTTCTAAATGAATCCCCAAAGTCTATATTTATCTTTTAGTCAGCCAGCAAATGTGTGTTTGCAGACTAGTGTGAGAACATTGTGTCCTTTGAGATATGCCCTCCAACAAGTAGAATTGTGATGCAGTTGCGCATACTGTGCTGTCAGCCTGTCTGAATCACACTGGGTGTTGACCTATGGGCTAAACTACAGCATTGATAAAGTAACACATGGGTGTAACACATTTTAGCACTACATTCTTCACACTGTGTCAAGTCAAAGAAGGCCAACGTAGGCCAGTGTGTCAGGGTTCTGCATATGCATCTTAAGGATTTTATTCCTAAATCAATAGAAAAATAATAGAGAACATTGACAATAAATATACTCAGTCAACATAATATAGCCACCAGCCAATGACAGTACTATGTTCCTGAGGAAGGGGGTGTCTCCGCTGTATTAGGGTGGACCAATGATTACGTTCCTGGACAGAAAGCAGACTGCGCCCTCTAAACATTTTTCACCCCAGCGGTAGAAACACGGTGACGTCATCTTCACGTTCAGTATTATTATTTGACCCCATGCGAGTAGTGACACTTTGTCCATCCCATCATATGATTCATATGCTCTATTGCTCTATTGCAATAGTGTGCGGTTCATTTGTGTTTGCTTAATAAACTCATTGGAAGGATTTGCAGCGTTGTTGACTTTATTTGTTTTCCACTGGCGTCCTGCCCGTCAGCGTGTGTATAAAGGGAGGGTGGCTCTGTTTATTCATCTATTTATTTACGGTTTGCTTTTGAGGTCGTCTGCGAAAGGTCTTGATGACAATTTAGTAGCTTGCACACCCAAAGTCACCGTTTGGGAGCCAGTATAGTGAAGGCTGTGGGTCAATATGCATGCCGACAATGTTGAATCAACAATGTTGAATCAACAATGTTGAAACAAAGATCGAGTCGACTTTAAATGACTCTGTTAGTGCCATTTTCCATTTTTATAATTTAGACTCAGATTTAGATAATATTATTTAGATTAATTTTGGTGATTGTATATTAT
>JAOTIX010000091.1:6623183-6634953 GCA_027123715.1 Gaidropsarus macrophthalmus | reverse complement strand
ACGCAGAGCATGTGTGCGCACCCCCCCCCCCCTCCCCAGTTCCCTTGTTCAGGTGTACAGCCGAGCTCGCTTTCTCTGCATTCGTCACTCGACTCATTTATTTTGCTCTATATCAAACGTTGGAACTCGTTATCATACTAAACATATCCCAGAACCACACAACACAAAGCGTGCCTTGCTCAGCAACTCCCTGTCTTAGGAATCCAGCAGGTCTGGATCTGAAAGAGTGAATCCAGACGGTGATGGGCGGTTTAGTGCAGCACTGTTATTAAGGAATGAACCAATCGGTTATATGTTATTATATGTTATTTCAAAGGCTTTTTCATACGAGCACCACATCGTTAGTCCAACTGGACGTCCAACACAGAGCTTCACCAGGCTCATGAGTTGAGGATGGACTGCATCAAGACATCCCCAAACAAGTCATGGTGATGGCATAATGTACGATTACTTTAGATGCTTACATCATATCCAGTCTACGTACGAAGCTTGTTTTCTATCCTAACTGTCTTTTGCACAAGGCAAACGCAAGGTGGATGTGGACTTTATTTAGACTAGGTTTTTTACCCAGCCGTGCATTACTGATTGAACACTAAGGTGGATTGTAACAATTGTGACTACGCTCCATAATTGGTCAAGCTAAAGATGGCTCTGGGTCCATGGTCACCAAGTGGAATTGATTTTCAGTTGGTTGCTAGATATATGAATTCTATTTTCTATATGTAGCCCAGACATTGAGATAATAAAATATATCTGAAAGGTACAAACATTCATCTTGATGATTACTAAAGAGACCAATAGACACACATGCACGCACACATGCGCTCCTGTCACTCACTGTTGTGTCACGGTGTGATCACTGGGGCGGTGCTTAAGAACACGTCTCCATGGTGATGAGCTGCGTCGGATAATAATGGAGGTTAGTTCCTTCTTGTGGGCTGGAAGGGCAAACAGGAGTTGTTTGTCAAGGCACTTAGCCTGCTGGTTGAGTTTAGAAACGCTCAAAGGTGAGCACACTGAATATTTTAAAGGACCCTGGCACTCTAGACATACCAATCTTTGTGTTTAATATTAATGACACTGTATAGACATATGGCAACGGTTATTCCATGAAAAGCGGCAAATGAATAAGTCATTCTTTCCGGTGTGCTTTTGGAGAACCCAGGCTAAAGCGTTAACACTTATTACTACTCTTGTTCCCTCAGTGCCTTGCTGGGCTTCCTGCTGCTATTGGCGACCGTGAAGCTCAAGAGTGGTTTGTCCCTCAACGAGTCTCGGAGCTGGACCTTCCTCTCCAAGGTAACCTCCTCTTCTTCTCCGGTTGTCGTTTTATGAACACATCTTGAATGTTGCGCATTTATGTCTGAAAACAACCCCCCCCGCCCCCCCACAGCTCACCGCCATGACCCTCTCCCCCCTCGTCTTCCTTGAGGAACCCAACATCTCCTCTCTAGCCTGGTGAGTGTCAGCACGCCACAGATCATAACCCATCCTTCATCTTCTCCACCTGAAACATGTAGGTCCTCCAGACACTTTGACACAGCACCAACATCTTTTTCTGAACCGAAGTGATATAAAATACTTATTTTTGTACATATTTATATTTGGACGCTCTGGAACATTCCACCATCCAGCGTTTACCATTTCCTGGCAGGTTTCATCGAGTTTGTTCTGATGTGTAACATCTTGATGGAGATTTGGGGATTTTGGAACGAGTTTCTTTTGTTTGCTAATTTTGGCCAATGAGCTGATCCAAGCTTCACTGTTCTCCTGCTGCATTCTGGGAGTTTTAACTCTGTATTTGTTGTCACAGTGTGTTCTTCAGCCTGGTTGGGGAGGCCCTGTTGGTATACTCTGAGATGGAAACCAAAGTGTGAGGAACAGCAGCTCAACCAAATCATGTCTTCTATTTGCACCTGACACGTAGTTTTGTATATATCTAGAATTCTCTATTTTCTGAAAAAGTATTCTATGATATGATTTTTACTCATCTATTGATTTTAGGAATGCTCTTATAGCTGTACATTTGTTTCATTGTTCTTAGTGTTTTTAGCAGTTTGATTTTTTTTAAATCCTTTTAACAATGACTTTTAATGTGAACAAATATTTAGCTTTCTGAAGGTTTAACCAAAGTGTACCCAAATATGTATCATGGAGTTTCTGAGCTTTAATGGGACTGAAAGTACAATATGCATGACGCCTTTATCTCCAAGTGCAATGGGGTAATCGATATATGCCGTTCAACATAATTAGCAGCCACTTTGACAATCTCATGTACTGAATCACTGTACTAAATCAAGATACCTTTTCCATTGTGCTGTATTTTTTTTTGCAGTATTTTAACAAAGCGATATGCTTACAAGGAATAAACTGTTGACACCCTCCCCCCCCATATGAATACAAATTAAAGGAATGTAAAGCCAGTGTATAAGGGACTTCATGCTAGCTGTCTCTAATTGTGGCCCAAACATTAAACCATTGCATTAATTAGAAGGATGGTAATTGTCAGGGACTTGTCCAGTGACCCGAGGCAGTCAAATATAATGACTGGCTATATCAACACAATTGTCTACAAAGAGCCATTACATTTTCAAGTGAAGTCTTAAACCCTTGCTTGTGATTCAGTCACATCACTGACAAAACAAGATCCAGTTAAATAAAAACTTTATTCAATGACAAAAATAAACAGTTGCAACGTCCAGGACTGACTCGGTTCACACATTTCATACAACCAGCCAAACCAGCCTATTTGCCCTTCTTGAATTTGCCTGCCGTGGCTCCAGTCTTCTTCTTTTTCTTCGCGGACCCTTTGACGTCCGGCTCCTGGGAGGGAAGGAGACGTCAGGAGGGGATTAACACCAGGCCCTGCATGGCTCCAATTCTAACCAATCAGAACCTTTTGTACATTACAGTATAACTTCTGCGTTTTGCTGGTGTTAACCCCGAGGTTTGATTTAGTGTTGTGTAATCAACCAATGGCGGTAACATTGTGGCTTCATTAAACCAGCTGGATTATCTCTGTAATACCGGGCTCTCCCTGGCTGTCGGGCCTCTGTTTACCTTGCGTTTGGAGGACAGCGATCCAGTCACGCTGAAGAAAGAATCCAGCCTTCCTTGTGTGCTGCCCTGTCTGCTCTTTGATATCTTCTTGCAGCCGTTACGGATTCTGTCCTCACTGCACGTCAGAGAGAGAGAGAGAGACAGAGACAGAAAGAGACACAGACGTTAAAAGCCACTTGCGTAAAATCCCTTATCTGGAAGTGGAAGAGTATCTGGAAACTGATGTCACACCAACTACACTAGGGCCACCATAATCCCGTTGTAATGGAAACAATCACGAACATCGTATAACAATTGCAGATTTCAAGGCACAGACACATTCGATGGACATGACTTGCTAGCCTGGGTCTACCCTGTTTTCGTGTTCGTTTTCCCCTTCATGGTGGGTGTGGTGGGGTGAGGCGGAGGCGGCGCAAACCTGAACTGCTTCTCGGTGCACATGAACTGAATGAGGTCGTCCTCGGCGGGTTCGCTCCACTTGAGGTCCACGGTGGAGCAGTCCACCACCTCGGGGGCGAGGAAGAGACCGCGGGCCTCCTTGAAGAGCCAGTCCTCCGGGGCAGGGTGCTTCTGTATGGGGGGGAACGCATCACAGTGAACACGTGTTTCAGAACATTTGTACTCAATGATCCAGCACCAATGACTAAAATTGAAATCCAAACAATGAAGAAATTATCCTCTCACTGATAAGTGCAAGAAAGCCATTTAAAAAGGAATACGAGGTGCTTTCAGTATGTGACCTTTGGCCTTTTTCCTCGACCATTTTACTTTCTTTCCATCCTAAATGTTGCCACGTGAGAGCCTCAAAGGCAGACGTGGGTGACGGGGCTGCCGGGCCCCTGGAGCGGGGGATGGGGCTCACCTTGGGGTCTAGGTTGTCCAGGATCTCCTCGATGGTGCCGTGCTGTTTGATGAGGTCGATGGCCCGCTTGGGGCCGATCCCCTTGATGGTACCGCAGTAGTCGCATCCCAGCAGGATGCACAGGTCCACAAACTGCCGAGGACAGACCCGGATTAGTGGCTGAACGTTTCGCAGTTGGGACGTCCAAACCACTCCATGAGCTCATGTTTGTTTACGTTTGTATACGGTATTGTTTATGTTATCGCTGGTCGGGTAATCAACGCTCCAAAATGTGTCTGACCCCCACCAGCAGACCTACCTGTTCGTTGGTCAGACTGATGTCCTGCAGCATGCGACTGAAGCTGAACTCCTGGATGGGAAGTTTCCTAGAACAACACGAGAGAACGTACAGTCAGTGTTTTGCTTTACACAGCATAAACACAAGACGCATGTATACTGCAACATATAGGCCAACTGTGCTCGGTATACTAGACGCGCCATCGTTTGCCTATAGTCTACTTAAGTTTTAGCAAATCTTTACTTTGATTGTTACTGTAGAGACTGAAATGGCGATTGACTTTACGCCTGCCACTGACTAAGCTTAAAATGTATGCCCGGTCTTAACCAGAGAATGACTTAATGGTGCAACAGTAACTATCGGATCGGACTTAGAATGTTGAGTTAAGACTGACTAATCTAACGACCAGCGCGTAAGCCCTTGTTGGTGCCACCGGCCCCAGTACTAACACAATAGCCTCAGTAAAACCCTTTCACATGAAGACTGTCTGAGGGGAGTGTCCGTACTTGGCCTCGCTGGCTGTCAGGTGCCTGAGGAGGACGTTGGTCCCGAAGGTGAGCCCGTCCATGTCCTCCGTTGCCGTGGCGAAGACCTTGCCCGCCTTGACCAGAGCCGCGCAGCTGGCCTCGGCCTCACAGGGCGCCTACAACGCGGGACAAAACGTCAACAACAACAAACACACTGAATATGAAGTGAAGTCCCTTGGGGAGGCAGTGAGGGACCCTCACCTCGATGTAGGGGACGCCCATGAGGCTCAGCAGCTTCTTGCATTCGTCGTTGTGCTGTTTGGTGACTTTGACCAATCGCTTGGTGAACTTGTCGATGTTCTCCTGCTCCCCTGGTGAAGGACATCACATTTTAAATCAATGATGAAAATACAGTGCGTCTGTCAGAACGTAATGGCGCCTACGAGGCCAATGCTACTTAACCAGCAAGGTTGCACCTGCTATTCTGCAGGGGGAACACTGTGATAAAACAACGAGGTTTACCCGCTTCCTGAGCTTTGGCCAGCATCTTCTCAGCCTCTGCCCTCCTCTCGCCTCTCTTCTCCAGCTGGAGACGCAGAGATTCAGAGGAAGATAATACGCCACCAGAAAACGGAATAAAATAGGCAACTGTTAGGACATACAGCCACCGACGTCGCACCAAATCGGTATTTTCGGCAGCATTGTTGCAGGTAGAGTGGACCTCGCTGGTCCAAAGATAGAAGAGCTCACCTCGCCGGACTTCAGCTGGGGGGGCTTGCCGTCAAACACGTACACAGGTTTAATGCCGTGCTCCAGCATGCGGATGGTCCGGTAGAACATTCCCATGAGGTGGCTGAGAGTGAAAACATGAGAAGAGAGTCCAGTCAATGGGTAAAACGTGTGTGTGTGTGTGTGTGTGTGTGAGAAATATGACTAAAATGAAATGCCCTTCTTCAAACCCCATGCACTTGGGGTTGAGCTTCTACCTCGTCGTCTCTCCATCTTCATTCTGAAGGAGGTTGCCATCCTGTCGCACTGCGATTAAAAACTGGTAGATGCACATAGAGGCATCTATGGCGATCTTTCTTCCTGCAAAGTAATTTCCCCAGAAACAGCTCCAGTCAATTCCACGCAAATACAGCGGTTATAGCCTTCATAACTCTATCATATTATGGTGTGTGTTTGAACCATTTGAAAAGGTCACAAAGGAGACAGGATTTCCAGTTGTAAATAATGTTTTAACAACTTCTGTAGTACCGAAATAGCTCTTGATATCTTGTTCTTTGATGGCCCCAGGAGCCTGGTCGGCTATGAGCTTAGCTAAACCGTGAATTCCCATCACTGGAGAGGATCAGCCAATTCTGCAAAACAATAGCATGGGTCATTACATGGGACCCTTTAACGTCTGTAGCACACACAACAAAGACTAATTGCAGCCTTTATACATAATCGAACAGTAATTTGTTTATAATAAAGTATTCTGAAATGGTTCAACTCTCTTCACTCACCGAGGTGTACTTGCTGTGATGCACCAGGCGCGGGGAAAACGCGATAGTTTCGCGGGAAACACACACATCTAGGCATCACCAGTCAATCCCTAGATGTTGGTGGATGGATCCAGCTAAACGCGCGTTGGGAGGCGACCATCGATTGTGCATTTGCGATTAAGTAGGCTGCATGGAAAGCGGAAACCGAGGAGAAACCATTTGATTGGTTGGTTAAATCCGTGGAAATAACGCGTCCATAAACAATGCCAATAGCTCAATATTATGTCCTCATTTCAGAGGTACATTCATTTGCGAAAGTAATGTTTTCAAAGTATGAACATATGCCGACGCGGAAATAGCGGATGGTATTCCGCTGTAAAGTAGGGGGTGTGGTTTTTTTTTCTCCTCCCACTCCGGAAAACTCAGTCTTATCGTCATTATTTTAATTTTTTGTGACGTGGAGTCGATTTCTTCCTTAATGTCGTCTCATGTGTCTATGAAAGTGCACAGTGTTCTCGCTCCCGGATATAATGAACGCACAGTATCCAAACTAATCTAAATGTACCATTATGGTTATTACAATTTAATGTCATAATATCTGTTGGCGCACATCGGAGAGGAAAGGGGAACCTCTAGGCCTGGAATCCGAAGAATCCGAGGACAGGACAGGCAGGTTAGTGCAGCGTTCAGTGGGATTTGAACTAAATTTCTTGATCATTTCAACGACATATATTTGCTACGAATCGCTTCTGAAATATGACAAAAGGGGAGTCAACGTTTCCCTGGTGAAATCGAGAGAGATGTCCTATGTAAGACTTTGTTTTCTTCGTGTACACCAGTCTTGTGTGTTTATTTTAATCTATCATCGATGCATGACTTCTGCTCCATGTAATAAGTGGACTTCAAGTGGTTTGTGTCTGGCGTCTGCCTTTAACAGACTGACCCCTGGGGTGGTCACCTCAGACATGTTGTTGTTTTGTATTCGTTGACAAAAACCTCTTCCCTCAATCTCTCATTCGGTGAAAAATGCGCTTGTTATACAACCCAGACTGTAGCATTCATAATGGTTGTAATCACAACACTGGTTGGTTGTTGGTGGTCAAACCATGCAGCCTGAGAATGGGTCACTCACCACCACAATCCTTTGCAGCCGAAAGTGTGTCCATCTTTTAAGTGACCTTATGTCTCGTCGTCTTCCCTTTTCTTCCCGCAGCAGAGATGCAGTTTGGTCTGGGATGTGTGTCGGCTGGCAGGCAGAAGATGGTGTGTCTGTACTGTGTGTTGTTCCTGATTGTGCTGCCGGTGTCATGGGGGGTCCGCTACAAGCAAGGGGACAACGTCACGTTGTACGTGAACAAAGTGGGCCCGTACCATAACCCCCAGGAGACGTACCACTACTACACCCTGCCCGTCTGCAGGCCTGACAAGGTCAGTTGCTGTGATGATGAACTGCAATTTGTGTGTACCTCCAAGACATGTTTACTTATAGCTTATGGTATATATGCGTAGGTAAGGACTACTGTATCTGTATGTTTAAACAGGGTTATTCAAAGGGTTCTGAAGGATATTGACCCTTGTACTGTACTACATTGATCCAAGCTCCATCCATTTACGAAATAAGTTTGATGAAGCCCTGAAGTGCGATGGGAATTCTGGGTCCATATTTAGACAAGTGTGTTGGATGGAATTGCGGGACACCAATAATGTACAAAGGCAGCCGTGCTGAAACAATGGACCCCTGGAATAGCACTCAGCAGGAGTGATCGCGTTTCAGGGTGGCCAGGAGAACAAAAGGTGTCCGATGGGCCGCTGCACTGACGTTAGAGTAAATAAAAACAACGCAAGGAGCTTACAGAGTGGGTGGTGCTCAGAGCCACAGACGGACGTGGACACTTGCCGTAGAATGACATGGTGCCTCAGTATTTCATCCTTATGCAAATGAAGGATCTTTTATCTTGAGTTTTGCCAGAGAAAGGGATGCATTCACCCACGTGTGGGAACACAGCAAAGGGTCCGGTTGTTGCCAGAGAAGCAGCAGTCCGATGTTTTGTTCTGGGAGTGATCTAGATCTTTGAAGTTGGGAATTGGAGGTGCATATCCCAGAATGCACCTGGCATAGAGGGGACATGTATTTATTTCTAGCAATCTTGTTTCTTATAAGGAAGGTGAGGTGCGTGAGGTGCACGTCCTCCACAACACTGGGCATGCACCAGCCATTCATTAAGTCAAACCTGATGAACAGGCTAATCACTTTCTTATCACGCCTCTCCCCAGCGACCGTGGTTTATCTGCAGTGTGCCATAATTGTCTCCATGACTTCATTCTGTCCTCTCAGGTGCATCACAAGTCCCTGAGCCTGGGGGAGGTTCTGGACGGAGACCGGATGGCCCAGTCTCTGTATCACATCCGATTCCGGGAGAATGTGGAGAAGAAGCCTCTGTGCCAGCTCACTCTCTCGGAGAAACAGGTACGCGTGCCGGCGTCCGCTGTGTGCTCCTCATCCACAGGGGCTGTCGGTGGGCCGTGACTGTCGGTGGGCTGTGACTTGGGGGTGGCGCTAGGCATGGGCCAAATGATTCTATTCCGGGAATCAGTTCTTTCAGTTCCCTTCACTTTCACAAATCGTTGGTTTGATTCGTTCCTTCAGTTCTTTCATTCATATGGTATCATTATCAAAGATAATGACAACCAATCGTCAACCAATAGGAAACCTCTGTGTCTGTGTTTCAGGTGGACCAGCTCCGCGAGGCCATAGAGGAGCTGTACTACTTTGAGTTTGTGGTGGACGAGATTCCCATCTGGGGGTTCGTGGGGTACATGGAGGAGAGTGGCTTCCTGCCGCACAGCCACAAGGTACGTAGGTTTGCCTGGGCCCATGAACATGTGCTTGCTGGGTGGTGTAATGGAAAGCGGTTGTATCCAGGACCGTTTGAAAAACATACACACACACTCACACACACACACACACACACACACACACAGTCACACATTTGTGTTTGAGAGGTTTAGTCCTTGTGTGCGTGTTGCGTGCGTGTGAAGCCTGGTTTATACTTCTCCGTAAAGTGCTGTACGCGGACAGGGAACGCCCTCTGCGTAGTACGGAGACCGTCTCAGAGACCCTCTCCGTACTCTCCGGGCGCATCTGATATTTTTTAACTGTCCGTTTCATTTCTAATGATAATCTTTATCCCCTTTTTATCCCCCTTTTAATTACAATCTGCTGTATGCACGCATCAAGCGACTGTGAACGTCAACCTGTTTACTTTACCTCTTTACTTTGCCGACGGAGAACTGCGAAGGCTCGAGAGGTCTCCGTAGTTACAGAAACGGATCACGTATAAGGGCGTACGGAGAAGTATATCCCGGCCTTGAGGAAGAGGAGCTGTCATTCAACTTATTTTTTACCTCCATCATGTCTTTTTTCCCTCCTTTCTCCCTCTCTCCCTCTCTCTCCCTGTCTCTCTCTCTCTCTCTCCCCCCCTCTCTTTCCCTCACTTCCTGTCCTCCCAGCTGGGCCTGTGGACCCACCTGGACTTCAACATCGAGTACAACGGCGACACCGTGATCTTCGCCAACGTCTCGGTGAAGGACGTCAAGCCCATGCCCCTGGAGGAGGGGGTGGGGCCCATGGCGGCGGGCGTGGGGGTGGGCGGGGCCGTGGGCAGCGGCGTCACGGTCACGCACACCTACAGCGTGCGCTGGTTCGAGTCCCAGCTGCCGTACACTCGGCGCGGCGAGCGGCTCCGCGACCACGCCTTCTTCCCCAAGACGCTGGAGATCCACTGGCTGTCCATCATCAACTCCCTGGTGCTGGTGGTGCTGCTGCTGGGCTTCGTCATCATCATCCTCATGCGCGTGCTGAAGAACGACTTCGCCAGGTCAGTCACGAAGAGGGAGGGGGGTCCTGTCGCTATGGTGATTTTATGCAAGGTTGTTTCTTCTCTGTTTTCTGGGTTTGTGCCAGATTTTTACCACACAGCTCCCCCTGCAGCTTGTGAATATATATTGTACAACACTGTCGTAATAACTCGTTGACGACGCCCCCCCGCCCACTACGACGCCAGCCATGAGCATTTGTTTTCAACCAATCCTGGTCGACTGATCCATGATGATCAACTCAACTTTATTTATAAAGCGCTTTACGCAGCCAAGGCTGGGACAAAGTGCTGTACAAGAACATAAAACATAAAAATATAGGAGACAGAAATAAAAACAACAAAACAATAAAACAATAGAAGTGTTAAAACTGTAAAAACAAAAGACTAAAAGAAGAGCAGAGTCTCAAGCTGGGTCAAAAGCTGCAGAGTAAAAATGGGTTTTAGGACGTGTTTTAAAAATAGACAACAAGGGTGCTTGTCTGATGAGGAGTGGAAGCGTGTTCCAAAGTTTGGGACCAGCAATAGAGAAAGCTCTTTCCCCTCTGAGAATACAACAATCCCCTCGCTACTCGCTGTTTATAGCTAGCCGGCTCCATGTTTGGGGGGGGTGTACTGCCGTAAAGCAGTTGGAAACTTGCATTGCAGAATACTTGCATTTTCCCTTTTTCCGCCCAGAACCGACAGGGGGAGTCGACACAGCCACCAATCGACCCATAAAGAGTTATAGAACCATCACAACGACTCTTAACCTTTAACATGAATGTCAATTTAGCTAAGAAAGTTGCATAGTTCATCTTTAAAACACGCATGGTCATCCTGGCTTTACTTCTGTTGCTGCAGAGCGTCCTTCGCACACTTGAACACTATTGATTTTTCGTGTTCTGGGTTGAGATGACACTCTTCCCGAAACTCTCCGTACTTGGAGAGTAACCAGACACTAAAGTACAAATCAACGTCTCTCGCGAAACGCTAGCTGCCGCCGGCTGCATCCGATTAGTGACCCCCGGATGCCCCCCCCCCCTCCAGGTACAACGTGGAGGAGGAGAGCCGGTGTGACGAGCTGGACCAGGCGGACAACGGCTGGAAGATCATCCACACGGACGTCTTCCGCTTCCCCCCCTACAAGAGCCTGCTGTGCGCCGTGCTGGGCGTGGGCGCTCAGTTCCTCACGCTGGCCACAGGTGGGCGTGGCGCCGCTGTTGTGCTTCTGACAGGTTGTGGTGGAGGACGGACGGACAGACAAACAGAGACTCTTCACGTCATAACTACGTTATTATCACTGACCTCACATCACCTGCCCTCTGTAAATGATTAACTGTGTGTAAGATAAAGGCTAGCACCTATCATCGTAGTAGTAGTAGTAGACATGCTTCAAGATAAAAACATGTGTGCGTGTGTCTCTGCGTCTCCATAGCGATCCTCGTCATGGCGCTGTTCGGGATGTTCAACGTGCATCGCCACGGCGCCATCAACTCGGCGGCCATCGTGTTGTACGCGCTCACCAGCTGCGTGTCGGGCTACGTGTCCTGCGGCTTCTACACGCAGCTCCACGGCCAGCGCTGGGTCTGGAACATCATCCTGACCTCCAGCCTGTTCTCCGGTGAGTGCTTGAGGATGCCTCAGTTGGGGGGGGGGGGGGGGGGGGGGGGGTTTTGCGGCGGACCCGTAAGTTAAACAAGGCCCCGCGCCGTGATGAGGCCCAAACAAATGGTTTTTTTAGATAGGAAAACCCAAACTAA
>JAOTIX010000091.1:6139883-6151186 GCA_027123715.1 Gaidropsarus macrophthalmus | reverse complement strand
ACCGTTTGACAGGTGTACCGCCCCAGTCAAACTCCCCACCTGTCACTGTCCCCGGGACGCCACTAGTGTGAAAGCACCTGATAATGAGTTGTTCGTCCAACATCTTTCCTTTCAAGTCTAAATGACCAGAGACGGTTACCAAGAAGGGCGCATCAGCGCAACGACTGCTTTGGCAACTGTTTATTTCTTCATACAGTGAGGACACTGTGAACATGTTTTAATCAACCGACACTCATTTACTTTTCAGTCGACTTCTGTGGTATTTTCCCGGCAGTGGTTTTATAAATACAATATTTAGAACAAGCCTTTGCGATTCACTTCAAAAGAGAACGCACAATCAATAACTGCATAACATAATACCTGGTATTATACAGTATATGCTATCTGGACAAGTGTGTGTGTGTGTGTGTGTGTGTGTGTGTGTGTGCGCGCGCGCGTGCGTGCGTGTGTGTGTGTTAGAGATCAACGGGTTGTTAGGCATTGCGGTGCAAGTAGATCACTAGAGGCTACAGAAGTAGCTAACAAACCCTATCGTAGAGTGTGTATGCTGATCGTTAATGACTGTCATGGCATTTAAATATATTTCCGTTTGTCTAGGGCCAGGTTTGAAGCAATCTTGCATCATAAGGCCTCCGGCAAAAAAAAAAAAAAATGCTATATAGGCGTTGGTTTATAAAACGAGATGAACGTGAGCTTGTGTCTTTGACAAAAATAATAAAAAAAATAATAAAATAAAATGATATTAACAATAGTTCTAATAATAATAATAATAATAATAATCATAACAATAATAATAATAATAATAAAATAACAATGATACGTATAATACTATTCATAAATTAAAATGCCCAAATAATAATAACTGAACACAATTTGGGCCTATTCTAAAAGCAAACTTGCCATTTATGCTTATCTAAAATAAGCGGAATATATAGCCAACATGTTCATGAACCATTTGCTTTTATTTTAATGATTGATTGCTTAACCTTGCTTTCTCCATGTCGTAGTAGAGTGGTAGCGCAGGCCTACAGGTAGACTTTCAATGATCAAAGCCCCAGAGTGAACAGTAATGTACTGTAATGTATCCTAGGCCTACATTTACACGAAATAGAGCCCGCCGTCTGAAATGCTGTGCAGAATTGGACCGTCTAGTAAACCTATTGAACGCGTCGTGTCACCGTGGCTACTTTAATTGGCCTATAGCGCCACCTTCCTCCTTGAGGAAGCACGAATCTTCATGTCATTTGAGTTACGGTGAATCATCTCCGTATTGAAGCAGAACCACCGTGTAGCTTCACGGAATCCTTGAACACATCTTATACATATATGGACAAAAGAGACGTTACCCACTTAACGTAACCCCATGTCAGTAGTAGGACCATAAGTAATACAAAATGCATGTTTTGTGGCTATTTTACTATTTTACCCCCTTAACTAGGGTGTATGATCATATGTTATTGATGCACGTGCGCGTGTCAATTAACTCAGAGCGCGCGTGCGCGTCGACAGCGTAAGCGGGAACAAATGTCAACGAACGCTGCATAAACACATTTGATCCTGTACTGCCACCGTGTGGTGATATATCTTCAAAGCTGTATTCATTGTTGGACGGTTTGCTCCTCATCCCTAAACTCAATAAACGTAAAATAAAAATGTGATCTTCTGCTTATTGTAGACATGGGTCCAGCCATGGAAGAGTTTTGGAGGGCTCATGGTTTGGGTGCGCCGATAAATACAGAGACTTCATTACCCATAATGCATTTATCCGCCACCTTTCCGGCGGGGATGTGCGCCGATGAAATGTGTCCGGCGGAGAGCAAGAGCCATTACGAAAGGACCAGTAAAGGACAAACTGGAGATTATTCGGTAAGGAATACTACTACGCACGTGTCTCAATTAATAATTTGACCTTGAGATCACTCATTCATCATTCATAATGGCGTTTCTCTGTAGACTATGTTTGTGTGTTGTTACCAGGTTATTACTAGCTTTTGTGCCTTTTTGTCACCTCGTTGTTCTTAACACTTGCCCCAGCAAGATCCTCCTGTCTGTAGAAACGTTGGTGCAACATTTTACGTCAACCAATGTTGCAACTTAGTATGAAGTAAATGAATAGACTACAGCATACCCTTTACCAACGGGTATTCAACGTGTAATGATGTATAGTTGGTATACAGGATGGAGGAAACCTAAACCCATGTTTCTGTTGACAGGTATCAATCATGAGTGTTGATTGGATAGGATATGGATACGCAGCCCTCGTGGCCTCCGGGGGGGTCATGGGTTACGTCAAAGCAGGTAGGCGTTTATTACGCTAAAAGTGTAAAAAAACTTGTTTGTTTTGTGAGATTAAAGGTGAACGTCGTCATTTTTAATTTGTATATAGTGTAGATCTAAGTGTTTTCTGCTGTCCTTGTTCTGTGTCCAGGCAGCGTCCCCTCCCTGGCCGCGGGCCTCCTCTTCGGTGGGCTTGCTGGCCTGGGTGCTTATCAGGTCTCCAACGACCCTGCCAACATCTGGGTCTCCCTCGGTAAGGAAGCCCACATGAAAAACTAAAAGGTCCTATGTTCCCCTCCTTGTATGAGACCCCGTCTGTTACTTTTTCCACAATTACTGCCAAATTCCATGGCAGAATTCCATGGCAAATAGGCCTATGTAGGCCTACGGGCTGTTAACCCTAACCCTTACTGTGATAGATAGACAGTGGGGAACATAGGACCTTTTATTAGAAAAAGGGTCCTATGTTCCCCGGTAGCAATTAGTCCCTGAGCAGGGGGAACATAGGACCCTTGTGTTCCTTGAGTGGGGGGAACACAGGACCCGGGGGAACATAGGGATGACCCCTATCACCACAACAACTTGTGATCACTTTTCTACCTATTCTACACCATCAGCTACGTCTGGAGCGCTAACGGGCGTCATGGGAAAGCGCTTCTATGGGTCAAGGAAGTTCATGCCTGCTGGTCTGGTCGCTGGGGCCAGGTAAGCGGTTTCCCTGTTTCGGTCTAACCGTGGTACAGGTAACATGTGGAAATGTGCATGCTCCACATGCTTTTACATGCATGTTGCATATATATATATATTCATATTTCAATGTTCTACGCCCTTCAAAATAAATGTTGGTTTCATGTTTTAATCTGTGTTTTTTCCCTCAGTATTCTGATGGTGGGAAAGCTTGGGCTGGCGTTGCTTCAGAAACCCCAGGACTCCTAAACAGAGTTCTACTAAAAAGGAACGTATAGAACGTATGATTACGTAATTACACTTTGCAACCTCTTCCAGACAGCCCTGTAAGCCCCCGCTATCTATTGTTTGAATGCTTTGCGTGTGATTTGTACAAATAAATGTATAGTTAAGAAATAAACATTGTGTTTATATAATAAATACGTGTGGTTGTAGTGTGTTAAGAAACAGACACAAACGCTTGTGTATATTGTAAAATGTTTACAAAATTACGGTTATTTTGCTGCATCATACAAATTAATTGTCATTTGAAAAGTATATAATAGAACAGGGAATAATGACTTTCACTTTATGGCCTACATGTGGTAAACAAACCCAAAGATAACCAATGACATCACATTAACGTTGGACAGACCATGTTCTGATGCCTTTGGACGAGCAAAACAACTAAAACCTTTCTCATACAAAACAATCTTTGACCATAAACACAAGTATAAGAAGAATTTCTGGCCACTAATAATAGACTTCAATGGGCCGATCATGTTGCCCATCCACTCTCCTATTTAGATTCCCCCGCCAGGTCTCCCAAGTTGAAGACAAAACACGTAGTCCTAGGTCCTGCAAACATTGTCTCCGGATGCATCATAAAAAAAGTGTCAGCCTGTGAGTCAAATCATGTTCAGACTTCCCCAAAAACAACAAAAAGGACAAATTGGGTAAAACATTCTTATAATTTCTATGAAGACAAACAGGATATCACGATTCACATGGATACAGAGTGGGTTATTGGGTGTGCTCATGTCATTTGGAATCTTTAAGTATATAACAAGTAGAGTTTACGCAATTTGAGGGATACAAAAAAATGAACTGGAGGGACTGTGCTTCCACTCGGAGCATGAAGGTGCATTCAGGGACCCCTAAAGGGGCTCCACTAAGCCCCCCGCAGAGTGTAAAGGCCCTGGCTCCCTGCGTTAGGACCGGCCTGTATGGCGGTCCGTAAGGCTACCGGTTGCCCCCGTATTTGGACGTCCAGTCCACCCTGCCGTGGACGGGCTGCACGGTGGTGGCCCGGGTCAGGATGTTTCCGGAAGGCTTCCCCAGCGCCGCATAGCCGCCGGTCCCCCTCATCTGGGTGCGGTCGGCCCTCCTCTTCCACCCCTCGTAGTCTGGAAGGAGTGCAGCGTGTCAGTCGATTGGGCGGGCGGTGGACCGACGGGAATTCTACGCTGGCTACATCATATATTTTATAAATATTGCGTCCCAAAGGCGCGGTGATGGTTTTAGTCTTTACCTTCGTTTCGTTCACTTAGAGAGGAGTTGGATGTGGGCTTGACCGTGGCAGATTTGCTTTTATCTTTTTTAATTCGAGGAGAGGAAGAAAGGTTTACTAAAAGAGGGTGAAGGAAGTGGAGAAAAGTAAAGTCAAGTAAAGCAGAGCACAGAACGACGGGTTTGATGGAGAGCAGGAGAACGAGTCGTCAGACAAGAGAGTAAAGCTGGAACAAGACTCTGAAGGTCCGTGTGGGGCACAGCTAAGATCAACTTCCAACGTGGAGAAATACGTTCTAATCATGACCGTCATTTAGACCTTTTTCTTGAATGAGCATGAAATATGACACATGACACCGACCAATGGCGTTCGTGGCACCATGATGGCAGCAGGGTCTCGGGTCGAGAGGTGGTGAGCTGAACACGGTGGAGGTTTGGGGGGAGGGCCTACCTGTGTGTTGGCCGGCCAGGGGGGCCAGGTGAATCCTCTGGCCCACGGAGCCCACCTCCTTCTTCTGGAAGGAGGGCATGTAGCCCCCGGAGAGGTTGTACTTGGTGCTCACAAAGCTCCCTGTAGGGCAGGCAGGGTTGGAGAGAGAAGCCTTTGTTTGAAGTGGACTTAAACATATGTTTGAACACCTTTTCAAATGCCTTCATTTTCCCTGATGTAAATACAAAGTTCAAAGTGAACTTTATACACGCCTAAAAGCAGACACACACGCACTGACACACATGGTGGGTGTGTCTACAGCCGTGGGCATGGACACGCGAACGCTCGGCCTAGATAAGCGTTCACATCACCCCCCCCCCCCCTCGGTACAAGGGAGAGGGCTACTGTTTGTGACACTACTCATAATAAAGGCCTGACAGGACGGCGAAGCACGTGATTGAAGTCATTCAGCGTCGTCAGCAACGCCTTCGCTGCACTGTAGGCCACAGTTGGTCGTGGATGGCTATCAGTATAATTAGTCAAATGTGTCATTGTTCCCTCGGGGGTGGTGGGGTGATCTTTAGGGGTTTAGCCTCAATTTAGCCACTGGGGCGTAGTGTGTGTATTAGCGGCAGCGGCAGGGGGTCTCCGGCACTCTGCCCCACCTTTCACGTGTTAACCGGCTTGTTTGAATACCCCCACCACAGAGTCTGTTACACCAACGGCCCTGCCAGTTGTTAGTTTATCTGCCTCCGCCCCCGGAGCTACCTGGGGCGGTCAATCAATGCAAAGTTTGTTTACCGAGGCTAACATCACCCCAACGATTCAAACGCAGCGTTCCTCCATCATGTTCCAGTGGTGCACGGTGTAAAAGTGCATTAGCATGTGGGCTCCTTAAGCCGGTTAGCCGTAGAATAATATAATGCCAATTAGAGCAGGCTAGTCATTAGAGGGCAGGTGGGGGGAATGGTGCTACAGATTACTATTGAGTTACCTTTGCAGGGATCAATTTTCTCCAGCACTCTCTCCTTAACAAGCGCTCTCTCTGTCGGGCTTTCCGCTGTGTGACCGGCCCCCCGGTCTACCCTCAGAGCGGCGGCAGAGACGAGGGACAGACACGCGCGCATGCAATCAATGACGGAAAACACGAGAAAGGCAGACAAGTGAATGTAAGGTGACAGAAGGAAGAGTGGAGGGGGGACTATAGGGAGTGTCTCCGAGTGTTTCTTTGAGACACACTCAAAAACGGCAAGGTCCGCTTTGACCGCAGGCCTCCCGTGAACACACAAGGGGAAACGCCTCACTCTTTCTCTTTTTCACAAGCGCTGAAAGACCACGCGGGGGTCTGTGTAATACCTCACATTAAAAAATTCAAAAACGTGGAAGAGTGAAATTAGAAATGCCATGAATGGGGCCGCACATGTAAAACAAACAGCTCCGGGGCTCCGGGGCTCCGGGGGCCCCTGCTGAAGAGCCACTTGATCTTATACCAACAGTCTTAATCTCATGAATAAGAAATGGGGAGGGAGGGCAGGAGAAGGAGCGAAACAAGGAGCGCAGGCCCGCAGACAGACCCAGAGGAGACGCCAGGAGAGGGAGCACCGCATGGGCCCATATTGTGTATCTGTCTACATGACAAATGAATTATACAGGTCTGCCTCTTGCCCCCGGAGTGGCCCGCCTCTCAAAGCGCACTCAAACAGCGCTTTGTTCCTGGCCAGCGGTCACCGCTGATCGCTCGGGCCCAACACATTAGCCGAGTCATTAGCATGTCGGGGGCCGTCGGACACGAGTGTCAAATTATTCAACGCTAGGTAGCGCTAACAGGCTAACAGTGCGATAGGGCATAGCAGGGAGAACAAGGAATCCGTTCATTATTAAACGTTCCTCGTCGGGATGTAAAAATAGACGCCCCTGTCGCGGCCTGGACACTAACGCGGTTAAATATCCTGATGTAAAACCCGGTGACTGCCGATTGATTAACCTTCACAGTTACGGTCGTAATGTATTGCGATGCAGCTTTTACAGGAGTCCTTATTGGTAATATGCAGGACTGCACATAATGTCCCATTCACTCGATTCCAATCATGCCTCACCCTGATTGGCTCTGTGGACCGATACTCCTCCACCAATGGGAGCGAGCGGTTTGGTCACGGCGTTGCTGGAGCCGTCCCATAGGTCCCGGAGCGCGGCCCCGCCCAGCTCCTTGTCCACGTTGGAAGGCTGGTTCTTGCCTATCAACCCTTGAGCAACACGGGACATGTGGTTAACGCACAACTTTCTTAAACAGCAAAACTCAACACAAGCTGGAGGAAAAATGTGTTTTATTATTAATTATTAAAGTATTATTATTATTATTATTAAGTGCTTCTCCGGGGGGTGTGTGTTGATTTTACGCTCCATACCATAATACTCACTATCTTGTGCCACAATGTACGTAAATTGAGAAGAAAATAATTCTATAGGGAGCTCTATGGTCATTTAACTGAATCATTCCCCCATCTATTTAGTCTATAAAATGACTAATAGTACATCATCTATCTCCTGAGGAGAGCCTGGTACTAGCTGTGTCTACCGGCTGCACTATGATCCACTGTACTGTAGTGACGCATCGCTCGCTACCTGGCAGGTATCTTGATTGGCTGAGATAGTGTTGCCGTGCCGACGACGCCGGGGCGCTGGGGTCCGATTGGCCCATCTTGATATTGCTGGGGAGCTTGGTGACTGTGCTGAACGAATACAATGGCTTCTGCTCCTTAGGCCTGCAACAGAGAGACCAACGGAGGGGGGCTGATTTAGTGTGTGTGTGTGTGGGTGGGTGGGTGCCAGAGTAACAATTCTCAAGCAAGTCTCAAGTCTTCACCTTAGAGTCCCAAGTGATTTTTGTGTGAGTTGAGTCAAGTCAAGTCATAGCTTAGGTCACAAGTCACAAGTCAAGTCATAGAAATATAATAAGCTGGAAGACAACCGTCTTAAAGTGCTGGACTTTTATTTGCAACAAATACTTCAATATGTCACAAAATGTAGTGCACCAAAGAATGAACTTCAACAAGTATGACTTCTATGTCCAATACTCCTTCAAAGAGGCCTCACTCTTTCATGTGTACAGCAACGACTTGTCGAGTCATTTCATGCAAGTCAAAGTCAAGTCAAGTCTTTTATCACTTTTGATCAAGCAAGTCACAAGTCCTCAATCTGGCGACTTAAGTCTGACTTGAGTCAAGTCACTCGAGTCCCCCATCTCTGGTGAGTGCATGCGTGCATGCATGTACTTCCAGGGACAGGGTGTTTGCGGTGAACCTTGTGTGAATCTGTCAGTGGTGGCCATCGGCCCTACAGACGGAGGAACTCACAGCCGGGGCGGCTCCTGGGGGCCCCTCTCCTCCCCCTGCAGGCTGGGCCTCTTGGAGTGGGGCACGGCCGCCTCCGCGGGGTCCGCCTCGTCCCAGCTGTCGGACCCCCGGACCCCGGTCTGGCCCCAGCGCCGCCGGCCGGCCTTCAGGGACCCCGCCCCCCCGGCCGCACTGCCGTTCTCACCGGCCGCCGCCACCGTGGCGTTCTGGGGAGGACAAACCGCTGGACTGAGGGTGGGCTTCAAGGGTGATGGTGATAGGGTGAGGGGTGGACTTGATGACCTTTAGGGGTCAAACGCCTCCGAGTCTAGAGTACGGGCCCCCATATCCTTTATATTTGCGAGGGCTCGGTTCCAGAGGGAGACCCCTGGTGTTGGGACCGAGCCAGGGACCGTCCTGATGGAAGATTACAGAGCGGAGCAAGACAGATCACTGGCGCCATGGAGGTGAAGTACGTTATGGACGCCATTTTGATAAGCCAGCTCAACATTGTAGGCTGATTCAAGCCAATAAGGCCACATAGGACTAAATATTAACTTATAAATAAACGTATACATAAATATCATTTCACGCAAAAGCTATGCTGGGCAATTCCACCATATATCGACCACTAGATGGCCCTGAGCCGACTAAAATGGCGGCCATAACGTACGTCACTGTTGTCAACGTACTTTCCAGCCAGTGATCTCTTGCTCTGCTCTATGATCGCTGGTCCTGACGGAGGTGAGCCGTACCGTGTGGGGGCCAGCAGCTCCGTGTTTGGGCCCGGCCTGTGGCACGGGGATCTGCTGCAGGGGCAGCTGCTGGTGGTGCTGGTGCTGCTGGTGCTGGTGGGACCGGGCGGAGGTGGTGGACGAGGCCTTGGACTCCGCGGAGGAATACTGCTGGGGGGGTGCCTTGGCCACCGGGGCCTCGTTCTGGGACGGGGGCCGGGCCTTGATCTTCCGGGGGTCCTGGCTCTGGGGGCCCAGGACCTGGCCCACCTGGAAGTAGGGGTAGCGCAGCGACTGGAGTGGGGGGCAAACAGGGGAACAGGGTTTTTTAGATTGGGGTGAAATCCTGAATTCATAGAGTTCAGTGTGTTTGGGGTGGTGTCACACGACATGTCCATCCTGAAGGCCGTAATACACAATCCATTTCCGTTACCACGGAGACCCCTCGAGCCTCGAAGTTCTATGTCGGCAAAGTAAACAGGTAAAGTAAACAGGTTGACGTTCACAGTCGCTTGATGCGTACATACAGCAGATTGTAATTAAAAAGCGCTCAAAAGTATAATTCGTTAAATTAAATGCTTTAAATGTAAATAACAAGCTATTTGGTGCAATGTAGTGCAATTTGTCAGTTGTTGTCAAACTGAAAAGTAATTCCAGAAATGACGTTGTTAGAGGACCAATCACAGCCCTTGCCGTCTCCGATTTCCCTTGACGGAGTGACGGACCGTTAAAAAATATGGGATGCGCCCGGAGAGTACGGAGAGGGTCTCTGAGAGGGCCTCCGTACGACGGAGAGGGTGTTCCCTGTCCGCGTACAGTGCTTTACGGAGAAGTATGAACCAGGCTTTAGTCTGTGTTCAGCATGTCTTTATGGTTTTGGAGCAAAAGAGGCGACAGCTTTCACAGTGTGGGTGAAGCTACGCCTCATTTTCCATTGTTTTCCATCGACAATACTCAATTCCATTGAGTATTGTCGGTATTCGTCATTTGTGACCTCGGCAGAAACACTCCCTTAAGGCCGTTTTTGCACACGTGATGTTAAAACGACGAATGCACCTTCATGCTCCGAGTGGAAGCACAGTCCCTCCAGTTCATTTTTTTGTATTCCCCAAATCCACACCGAGCACTGGCTCTGAGTCACCTGTTTGGACCCTGAGAACACCTGCTGACTCACAGGCCCCATGTGACCAGGGAGGTCATGTGACCGGGCAGCTGGTTTAGGCTTAGCCTTTAATGGATTACCTTAACGACGCTACTGGAAACAGGTGTACGCCTGACACCTGGAATATGGAATATGGGCTGGAAACTAAATTAGATGGCAAAGGATATCGCAAAGAATAGAGGACATTTCACAGACTTTTTGGCCAATTTTGAGCCGATTTCTCCTTGTGCAACTATTTTGGGGATTTTTTGGCATCGTGTCGTATACACGGGGTAACGAGAAGAGAAAACACCTCACGATCAACTCCCGATACGGTCGCAACAAAATCAAAACTGGTTGAAATTCGGGTCGCCCCTCGTGAGGCTATCATCAGATCATCGGGCCGTACGGTGTGAGAACATGAATCGTGAACTGCACCTGCGATCTATTCGTACAGTTTGAGCTGGAGCAGAGTCAAACCATTGAAAATATCGTACGGTGTCTGCCCAGCTTAAGGTAACGCTGTCACCCAATTGTACCGGCATACCGAAACGTACGCTAATTACGCTATTATTTCTCAAAAAAACGCAATTTGATTAAGTGTGCCAACCACCTCGGCTACACCTACATACTCCCACTGGACCGTTTGGAGTAACAACACACCTCATCAGCAAACGTTTTCCTAAGTGATGCAAATGAGCCGGAAAAAACCAACAACAATGCACTCCTTCGTATGCAAAGCGAGGAGGCAGCGTTGGCGGCCGCATTGTGTCGGCCCGGGGGGCCGCCCGGCCAGGACCGGCTCAATGACCGGCTCCCTTATCAAAGGGCTTCAAACGGTGGGATTAGCATCGGAATGAGGACCCTTAACGTGCAGAGCGGCGCTGTCACAGCGTCTCCGGGTCTGACAGCCGGCCCCCCGGCCCTCACCTGGACGGCGGTGGGCCGCTTCTTGGGGTCCCACTGCAGCATGTCCCTGATCAGGGCGATGGCCTCGCCGCTGGCGTTGGGGATGAGGGTCTTCAGGTGGGTGGGCACGCACTGGGGGAAGCGGAAGCTCATGGCGGAGGCCAGTTGGTAGCCCTCCGGCCAATCAGACTGCGGGACAGAAGAGGGAAGTCATTTTGAGAATGTATACATAATAATAATAATTATAATAATAATAATAATAATAATAATAATAATAATAATAATAATAATAATATACATGAAAA
>JAOTIX010000091.1:5926685-5937513 GCA_027123715.1 Gaidropsarus macrophthalmus | reverse complement strand
CCTTGTGTACGCTTTGCTGGGGTACCATGGCACCCGCCCCCCCCCCCCCCCGCCCACCCCGGTGTTCATCTGCAGTGACTCGCTGGACGCCAGGCAGCGCGTGATGGAGCTGGCCCGCCGCCTACACTTCCAGCCCGTGGACATGGGCGCGCTGTCGTCTGCGCGGGACATCGAGAACATCCCCGTGCGGCTGTTCCCGGCGTGGCGGGGCCCCGTGCTGTCCGCCGTGGCCCTCTCCATCTTCTTCTTCGCCTACTCCTTCGCCCGTGACATCGTGCACCCGTACGCCAAGCGCGGTCAGAGCGACTTCTACAAGATCCCCGTGGAGACGGTGAACCGCACGCTGCCCGCCACCTCCGTCACCCTGCTGGCGCTGGTGTACCTGGCGGGGCAGCTGGCCGCCGGCCACCAGCTCTACCACGGCACCAAGTACCGGCGCTTCCCCCGCTGGCTGGAGGGCTGGCTGCAGAGCCGGCGGCAGCTGGGCCTGCTGGCGTTCTTCCTGGCCGCCGTGCACGTCCTCTACAGCCTGTGTCTGCCCATGAGGAGGTCGGAGCGCTACCTGCTGCTCAACATGGCCTACCAGCAGGTTGGAGCCCAGTGTGCGTGCGTGTGTGCGTGGGTGTGTGTGCGAATGTGATTATGCGTGTTGTGCCTCAACACTTAGTTGAGGCAAAACACTACAATCGTCATACTCCCGCAATTGTCATTTATTTATTTATTTGGGAAGATTTGTGTGGAAATTGGCCTCAATCTGACAGTGACTGAAGCAGCTGTTTGCGTGTTACTTCCTGAATAGTCTGACATAGCCAGGCTTTCCATAAGGAAACCTTGGACACAGCTTTGGTTATTTGTGTCAAGAACCGCCTCCTTATCAGGATGAGGCCTTGATTGACATGCAAGCCACCAATCAGAGGCAATAAAGCGGAACAGCACTTCTTGAAAACAAACATGTTTTTTGAAATCTTGTTTATGTTCTATCTGCAATAGAAAAATATGGAATACATATATGGAAAAAATATGGTAACTAAGAAATACAGCCATGAACAGCTGATGCCTCACCTTCGTGACTTTGAGTTTACATAATTGTACTCTTTCGGTGGAGTGGTCAAATCTCAAATGAACCCGACGTGACGTGGACGTGTTCAGTCATGCCCTCTGCCTCTCGCCATGCAGGTCCATGCCAACGTGGAGAACTCCTGGAACGAGGAGGAGGTGTGGCGGGTGGAGATGTACGTGTCCTTCGGGATCATGAGTCTGGGCCTCCTCTCCCTGCTGGCCATCACCTCCATCCCATCTGTAAACAGCGCCCTCAACTGGCGGGAGTTCAGCTTCATCCAGGTACGAGATAAAGATCAAAGATAAAGTCTACTTTATTGTCCCCCAGGGGGGACATTCATCTTGGGCTGCAGTCACTGCGTCACAAACATAAAACCACATAAAATATACAGAGAAGTATAGACAATACCATTATGCACATCCACAGCAGACACAACCACAATGGGGGTGAAAGTGTACAGTAGGTCATTTGTTGCTGTTTCGCAACTTAATGGCAGCTGGGATGAATGAGTTTTTATACCTCTTTAACCTGCAGTTGGGCATTCTGAATCGTCTACATGAGGGTAGCAGCAACTCTATTTCCTGATTGAAAATGTGGGTTGGGGGCCGGTGTTTAGCTCAGATGGTAGAGCACCTGACCGGACCCATATATTGAGGCTATAGTCCTCTCTGCAGGCGGCCCCGGTTCGAATGCCGTCCCGAGCGGCCCCTTCCTGCATGTCATTCCCCCTCTCTCTGCCTCCCATTTCCTGTCTCTCTCAACTATCCTGTCCAATAAAAGCTGGAAAAAGCCCCAAAAGAAAATTCAAAAAAAAAAAATAAATAAATAAAATGTGGGTTGGGTCATCCAGAACCTCCCTGAACACAGATTTTTCATACAGTGACTGTACAAAACTGTTCTTGGTGGCCTACAATTTTAAAAGCTGTACTGATCAGACCCCCCAACTTGGATTTCAGCTGAACCGATAGTATCACTCTAAAATAATTTCAGAACACAGAGACAGGAGTTTGCTGTTGACACCATACCGTCTAAGCCTTCTTATAAAGTACATGCTTTGTGAGCATGTACTTTATAAATGAAAACAAAATCCTTCCTCCCCTTGTAGTCCACGCTGGGCTACATCGCGCTGCTCATCGCCACCCTCCACGGCCTGCTGTTCGGCTGGAAGCGCGCCTTCGAGGAGGACGCCTACCGCTTCTACATGCCCCCTGTCTTCGCGGTGGCGCTGGCCCTGCCGGTGTGCGTCATCCTGGGCAAGGCGGTGCTGCTGCTGCCCTGCGTGGCCAGCAAGCTCCACAGCATCCGGCGCGGTTGCGAGGACGCCCGCGTCGCACGCTCGCACTGGACCCCGGGCCACCGGCCCCACTCCTCCGGGGGGCCCTCGGCCGTGCAGGTGTCCCCGGAGAGGGTGACCATAATGTGATCCAGCCTGACCGACCCACGTCAAAGTGCCAATATGGGAGAGCATCCGTGTGACTTGCCAGCAGTGTTGGGAACGTTACTTTAAAAAAAAGTAATTAGTTATAGTTACTCACTACTTCATCCAAAACGTAACTGAGTTCGTATTTTTTTTTTGGAGCGGTTTTCACAAGTCAGTTGAAATGAGTAGAACAGACAGGTGTTTAAAGTAGTGCTTATAGCTCCGCCTTGAAAATGCTAACTTTGCATCGGATTGCTCCAGGCTCGCCATCTCTGCTGCTTCATCTAAAAATCTGTTTAGTGGTTGTGTGTGTGGCGCGTGTGCTGGCACGTGTGTAAACACTGGCTCTGATTGGCTACCATGAAACATGACTGCCTTAGCCAATCATAATCGCTTACCTCGTTATTAACCCGCCTCCTCACTGCGTGTGGAGCCAGGGGTGCGTTCCAATTACAGTTTATTCAATCGATGCATTTAACGTTCAGTAACGTTAACGGCGTTGTAACGACTGAAAATTGTATTAGATAGATTACCCCGCTACTGAACCAAATAACGCCGTTATACTTAAACGCCGTTACTCCCAACACTGCTTTCCAGTTATGAAGTGTACTGAGGGTATTTTTCATTATTATTTTCTTTTATTCACTCATCAAGTGTCCCTTCCCACAACACTGTGCCATCTATAACAGCTGGCTTACCAATGCCTTCATGATTTAGTAATGCCTTCATCCATGTTGTATGAGGGTCAAGGCCTTCCAAATTCGTTTTGGGTATTGAATATTGAATTAGTATTTAGTGCTGTATTGATATGAGTATCTCTGCACTATTGAGAAAAGGACCACGTGTTTACATGGGCTTTATGTGTTATCGCAAAAAGAAGGCTCACAAGCTATTCGGGCTAAAGTAGTCGCAGAGGAAAACAAGGTATACTGTAATGGAAACATGGCTCCTGCATAGTAAAGAACTTCGCCTTCGTTTTTGTCCCAAGTGACCGTTGTGTGTGAATTTGTCGTTATCAAAACTGCGATCCCATAGCTGTGTCCAACGATTGGACTCCATGTTCCTGTCCCAGGCCTGATATGGAGGTTGTCCTACTACCATCTGAAAACGAAAATCCAGCCCGTGGTATGGTTTTGATGTTTTACGTCGAATTATTCAACACCGGATGTCAGGTACTCGCTCTGTGGTCTAATTTAGATGTCGTCTACTGAAAATCAAAAATCAAAACCTGATGTAAACCCAAAGTATATGATTGTTTTCCCTTGAACAAATGTACTCGATGTATTTTGAAGAAACGCTGTTAAAATGTTCAACTGGAAATGTATTGTAATAGGTCTTTGGACATTAAGAATCTGCTGGGAAAGGGACTTTCTTTGATTTATTGAATTTGTTTTGTCATGATAATAGGACTTTAATTGATTAAAATCAGTTACTGTACCTTTTTTTTTAGCGACGTTTGTATTTCATTATTATTTTGGTTACATCAAAAAGTGAATTGGAATGCTTAAGAGAGGCTTTTCTTTGAAAGGAAAACACTTTCTAATTCTTTGGAAGGTAGTGAAGGTGTAAATCACTTGTTACCCCCGAAGAGGTCTCATCCACAGACCGGTTGTTTGACTTTCCTTCCTGGACACTAGAAGGCGCTGTTGGATCACTTTCCTGGTTCCCTGGTTCCTACCACCCGTACCACCCGTGAAAGATCAGCCTCAAGTACTGAGTAATTTAGCCACAACATATAATACACAATGATAGATTGAGAAGTGTGAGAATTTATAATTATGGATAAATAGTTTTAAACAATTGAAAAAAATCTAAACAAAGAGACAGTTCATATGGATGAACTAATTTCAGCAACATTTGTTTATCGAATGGATTTGGGTGAGAGAGGCGAGATTATTGAAGACGCTGATATCCAGGCTGTGGTAGCGCAGCCGCACTGAAGAATAACCAAACAGTTCAGATCGCCTTTCCGCCGGGTCGTTACGGTTGCCGGGCAACGATTTAAACAAAGATGGCCTCGGACGGTGGCTTCACCCAGACCGAAACAAATGTCTCACCCAGACCCAAACAAGGTAAATAAAGTAACTGTTTGAATGTGACATTTGCACGTTATCCTCATTCATTCAATGAACGAGGTTGTACCAACTAACAATGTGGCTAACCGCAACACAACATCGACCACGTAAAGTTATGTTCACTGCATGAAAAGTTATCGTTTGGAGATTATATACGTTTGTAAATATTTATGGTAACATGGAAAAGCGCGTTTGTGTGTGTGCGTGACCTCATGGTTGGTGTTCAACCCTTCACATTAAAAGTCCCATAGAGTCATGGTGATGACCTTCCCTCCGTCTCCGTTGCCCTGTACAGATGCTGAGCAGCCGACAGACGACCAAGAGGACTCGGCCACCGGGCTTCCCGTGGACATGAACTACCAGTATGAGGAGCTCCGCTCCAGACCCTATACCACGCCAGACTCTGACATCCCTGAGAACCTACTTAACTTCTCGTATCCTTCCAGAATATTTTGCCAAGCCTGTCTGACTCTGTACACTTTAAAGGAACACGCCACCGTTGTTCCATACTGAACTAAGTTCTTCCCTGATCTTAGACGAGTTGATACATACCTCTCTCGCCTTTGTGCGTGCACTCAATCGCTCTGGCACACAGCGCTACTTCGCTAGCATTTAGCTTGGCCCATTACATTCCTACGGATCCAAACGGGGGTGAAGTGAGAAGCGACCAAGCTCTTCCACGTTTTCCCTATTTAAATACGGTTACATGAGTAGTTAAACGACCCGGGTATGGTTACACAAAATGAAACATGCCAGTTTTCTAACTGGATAAAAAGGATAACTATAATGTATGGCCGAATATCACCTGGGAGCACTTATATCAAGTAGTGCACGCTGTGCAGGTCACGTTGGTTCTATTGACGGGGGTAAGAGGGGGAGGGGGAGAGGATTTATCAAAGTGCTTAAATAGGGAAAACGTGGAAGTGCCTGGTAACTTCTAACTTCACCCCTGTTTGGATCCGTAGGAATGTAATGGGCCAAGCTAAATGCTAGCAAAGTAGCGCTGCGCAAACGATGGCGTGTTCCTTTAACATCTCAACCCTCTTGCATTTTGATGCCAGATCTATAACCGAACCGAGTCCTTAAATGTCTTCACACGTGAAGCCACTCGTTCGGATACGACTGCGGCCGCAGGGCCAACCTGCAGCTGCTGGATGAAGACACCCTGGCCTTCATCGCCGGCAACGTCCTGGTGATGCTGGACATTCCCACCAAGAACCAGCGCTACCTTCGCTCGTGTAGCGGGGGAGGAATCGGCGCCATCATGGTGAGTTGAATAGACTGGCCCCTGACCTGGGGCCACACCTGCACAGGGCCACACCCACACAGGGCCACACCCACAAGGGGCCACACCCACACAGGGCCACACCCACACAGGACCACACCCGCAAGGGGCCACACCCCCATAGGGCCATACCAGTACGGGGTCACACCCACAGGGGCCACATGAAATCTATCGGTTCTCCCACTACTTTTTGTGACGGTGTGTGTTTTTTGTGTATGTTTTCCAACCCTAGGCCCACCCCACCAAACAGTACTTTGCTGTGGCGGAGAAGGGCCACCAGCCCTATATCGTGGTCTACGGGTATCCCTCTCTGCTGCCCTACCGCATCCTCAGAGGTACTGTGTGCCAAGAGAGTCAGTACTATATATGCGTGGTTACTTTACGGATCATCATGCCATCTGTTATCAATAACAACAATTCTGTCTTTTGACGGTAAAGGTCTGCATGTCGATAAATACAAGCAAATACAGATTGTAGAAACCCAATAAAAATTAATTTCTGTCATATGTCGTCTCTTCAGCGGATTGTTGATCTCCTTGAGTAAATGAAATACATTTCTGGTGATACGAGGAGCAAATAGGAAGTGGCATATGAAGGGGATGATGCGGTCACCTGCGGTGTGGCGTTATGAAAGGGCTTCTCTGTGTCTTCCAGGCGGTACAGCTCGAGCGTACAGCTACGTGGATTTCAACCCCGACGGCTCGCTGCTGGCCAGCGTGGGCGGGGCGCCCGACTACATGCTGACCCTGTGGGACTGGAGGCAGGAGCGGGTGATGCTGCACTGCAGGGCCTTCTCCCAGGAGGTCTACAGAGTGTCCTTCTCCCCGGAGAACCCAGCCCACCTGACCTCCTCGGGGTCCGGCCACATCAAGTAGGTGGCGATTACCGGTCCGCGCATACTAGCTTGTTGTTATAAATTCTTACACGCAACAACATCACCCGCTACGGTATTATTATCATTGCAAAAATATAATCGTACATGTGAGCTCTTATATGTTCACATCTACAGACATTCTAAATGCTGTGTCCATCCTCATTTACTGAATTAATTTAACAATAATAATAACCATGTAGTGGTCAATCTCTGGCATGGTGTAAATAAACAATAATTCTATTTTAAGAACTTGCCTTTACTCACACAGTTCATTGCAACTCAACAGTGGGCCTCAACCCCTTTAAAATACACAAATAATGTATTGAGTCTAATTTGTATACAGTATATGTGTATGTTGATATATGTCGATGTGTTTACTTTGGAAGGGATTCTTGAGTCCAAACCTTCTGTGTGACTCTTTGTTGGAGCAGATTTTGGAAAATGACCAGCACGTTCACCGGCATCAAGCTGGAGGGGCTTGTGGGAATGTTTGAGAAGACGTCCTTCACAGATGTTGAGAGCTATGTGGAGCTACCTGATGGAAAGGTGTGTGTGTGTGAGCAGCTTCCATTCACTCATGTACACTGCCGCCATCTCTGGGGGGGCACGGGGTGTCTTGCACCCCAAAGATAAAGCCGGGGGGGCAAAAACCCCTCAATATTGAAACGAAGTGAACCAGCACGTTTTCGTTGTCTGTCCCTTTAAATAAGGCCGGCGCGATAGACTGCTGTGCTGTGCCAAATGATTGACAGGTCAATTTTTTTGTCCACCCACTTACGTGTTTCGAGTTAACTTAGCGTGAGCTAAATATAGCGAAATAAAGCACACGAAAACCTCAAATTCTGAACGCAGGACTTTGGAGGAGTGTTATCGCCTACTTTTTGGTGGAACACATTTGAACAATATATTTGTGACGCCCCCATGACCCCCCCCCCCCACACAACATTGACCTGAAGCTGTCGCCACTGCTCATGTACTTAATGAAATCATTGATTGAAATCATTTCTCTTTAAATCTGCAATGTGCTCCTTAATCATCAAGCAGCCAAATTTGTCGTTTGGCAGCAGCCACTTTTGTCTTTATCGTTGCGCTCAAAATGCTAGCTCTAAGGTAGCGGTCATAATCCAAGATGGCAGCTTGGCGGACGAGGTGATGGTGATACCTGACCTCAGTCATCCGTGTCTCCGTGGCAGGTGGTGTCAGGCTCAAAGTGGGGAAACATGCTGGTGTGGGACGGGGGGCTGATCAAGGTGGAGGTGTGTCGCAAGGAGAAGAAGCCCTGCCACGCGGGGACCATCCAGCAGTTCTCCCTGGACAAGGGCGAGCTCATGTCCTTCGGCGAGGACGGAGCCATCAGGGTAAGGCTGGATCCTCTCACCGGGCCCTTCACAATAAAAGTACTATTCAAGGGTGGCCATCATGAAAACATCACACGTGGTGCTTTTACATCGTAGTCATAGTGATGTGTGTTACCTGCTCACCACTGTAGACGTGGGACTTTGAGGTCCTCAACACCGCCACCGCCAGCGACGCCAGCGGCCTGTTTGAGATGGAGCCCATGAACGAGCTCCTGGTCGGGGGGGACGCCGGCCTCCGCTCCCTGGTCCGGAGCTCCGTGCCGGACTCCACCCTCTGGTTTGCACAGGTCAGAGGGCAAAGGTCGCCCACCCTGGCTCAGAGCTGGTTATCCAAAATGGACATCTGTTATAATTTCTAATCACCTGCACGACAATAAACAATTCCAAAGTTTATTTTAAAAAGGTTTAAATAAATTTCCCCTTCTAGGATTCTAAAGGAGGTATTTGGAAACTGGATCTCTCCTTCTCCAATATTGTGAGTTTCTCACATTACCCTCACTGTAATCTGAAGTTGACATGAGCCATCTGGTGATGATGATGATGATGATGATGATGATGATGATGATGATGATGAAACCATGACGATCAGCTGACTTGCAGTAGAGCTGAGCCCCTCATGGTGTTTCATTTGGAGACCACCTGTCCTTAAAAACGGTGGCGTGTTAACGGTACCCACTGTGCACTGCGACCCCCCCCTCTGGTGTGTTCTGTGCTTGTAGTCTGAGGAGCCCCAGCGTCTGTGTTCCTGCCACGCCGGGGCCATCCAGGGAATGGGCGTCTCAGGGGCCAGTCACCTCATGGCCACCACTGCTCTGGACGGTGAGCGACGTCACTCTTATGACACACACACACACACACACACAATGAAGAATGATGTACTAAGGCTTCTGTCTCTTCCAAAGGCTCCGTCAGGGTTTTTGACTTTCTGGCAAACACAGAAGTGACCTGCAGCCAATTCAAACAAGGCGGGACCGCTCTCATATGGGCGCCATCTCTGGTATGTGAGTGTGAGAGTGTGAAGCCTGGTTTATACTTCTCCGTAAAGTGGTGTACGCAGACACGGAGAGCACTCTCCGTAGTGCAGAGACCCTCTCGGAGACCCTCTCCATACTCTCCGGGCGCATCCCATATTTTTTAACTGTCCGTCACTCCGTCGAGGGAAAACGGAGACGGCGAGGGCTGTGATTGGTCCTCTAACAAGATCATTTCCGGAATTACTTTTCCGGTTTGACTACAACTGGCACAACTTTGTAAATAGTTTGTTATTTACATTTCATTTAATTTTTTATTATATATTTTAGCCCTTTTTAATTACAATCTGCTGTATGCACGCATGAAGCGACTGTGAACATCAACCTGTTTACTTTGCCGACGGAGAACTTCAAAGGCTCGAGGGGTCTCCGTGGTAACAGACACGATTACATAGATTACGTATAGGGAGTACGGAGAAGTGTATCCCGGCCTTGAGTGAGTGTGTGTTGGCCTGTGTGTGTGCTGTTTATTTAACGCAGCGAATGCACTTATGCACAAACTGCCATTTTTCCCAGACGTCCCCGCTGCAGTAATGTTTTGCCCCGTGCAGGTGAACGAGAAAGGCAGCTTGCTGGTGGCAGGGTTCCAGGACGGGGTGGTGCGCCTGCTGGAGCTGTGCGACCCCCCCAGGGGGCCTCGGACGCTGGGGGGGGGCAGCGACACGGAGCTACGTCTCAAACAGGCCCTGAAGCCCCACAATTCACCTGTGACGGCCATCGCGTACAAGTGCAACGGGGAGATGTTGGCCACAGGGGTCAGGACATCAGACACCACACCATGACACGTTCGCTCTGTTGGGTCACTGCGTCACATCAGCTGACTGAAGCTCATTAGCCAACACATTCTCACTCCCAGTCAGATATGGACACAAACATTTGCATCACACTTTGACGAGTTGGGTACCCTTTAGCGTAATTTTTCAACCTGCATAGTGGAACTCAAGTGACGAAAATGCTGTTTGTGTCGATATCTGATGAGTTGGGAGTGAGAACGTGTTGGGTTAGGGTGAGGGTTAGGGTTAGGGTTATGGTCAGGGTTAGGGTTCGAATTTCAGGCTTTGAGCAGAGCAGGGAACGGACAGTGTCTCATGGCGTCAATTACCGGACATTGTGGGAGTTGAAAAATGACACTAAATGGTACCCAACTCGTCAAATAGTGACGAAAATGCTGTTTGCGTCGATATCTGACGAGTTGGGAGAGAAAATGTGTTGCATTAGCATGTAACGGTTGTCCTTGCTTGTCTGTGGTCTCCAGAGCGCTGAAGGCACCGTGTTCTTCTTCGGCGTCGGGGAGGAGTACAAACCCGTCGGCTTCATCGAGGTCCCGGGTCCGGTCCAGGGACTGGAGTGGTCCCCGTCCTCCGAGGTACGCCCACCCTCACTTCCACCCTCAAATCGCCTCCAGCAGCCTCCCTCTGTTGCGTGTGTTCTCATTGCGAGGGGCCGGTTCTCTGTGTGCGTTTGTTTTTCCATCCTCAGAGCGACAGCACTCTGCTGGTGTTTTGCCGAAGCGGTCATGTGGTGGAGGTCCGGTCTCCGAGGTCAGCGGTGCAGGATCCGGTGGAGACGTACCAGCTGTCCGGGCTGCCCACCAGAACCTTCCGCTTCAGCAGCATCAAGTCCCGCATTCAGGTGGAACGGGTTTCCCCTCTCAGATTTTATCCATCACCTACAGTGGCGGAGCCAGAATATTTTTATAGGGGTGGCCAGGCGCCCCCAACCCCC
>JAOTIX010000091.1:5873624-5884648 GCA_027123715.1 Gaidropsarus macrophthalmus | reverse complement strand
GTGTGTGTGTGTGTGTGTGTGTGTGTGTGTGTGTGTGTGTGTGTGTGTGTGTGTGTGTGTGTCGGAGTCGGAGTCGGAGTAAGTCACACATGTGCCGAAGTCATAGCTTAGGTCAAGCAAGTCACAAGTCATGTCATAGAAATATAAGAAGCTGGAAGACAACCGTCTTAAAGCTGGACTTTTATTTGCAACAAATACTTCAATATGTCGCAAAATATAGTGCATCAAATACTGAACTTCTATACTGAAAGTATCGATGACCTCACATTTTCATGTACAGCAATGACTTGTCGTGTGTGTGTGTGTGTGTGTGTGTGTGTGTGTGTGTGTGTGTGTGCATGCACGTGTGTGTGCGGTATACAGTTGCCGCTATATTTCACTCCGGGCCAGGGGAGTTAAAATGGATGGGGTGCAGGATGAGGGCTGGATGTTGGGCGCTGACGTCTCTTCACCACATCGCCCTGGAACGTACCAACACACCAGTCCTTGACTCTCAGATGGAAACCCAACACTGGACTCAAAGCACAGAGAGACGCATTAGGATTTCCTGCTTGGATTGAATTTGCGTGATGTCACGTTGGACGAAGAGTTGGTGACCTCATCCCAGTGTTTTGAGCAAACAACTATCGCATTCGCAACCATGTGTTTTTTCACCAGAAACGGATTCCTGTACCTAGTATTGAACGAAACGTTGGGTCACTCTTTAAGGAGACGACCTCGGAGAGCGAAACTAGACAACCGTTCCTGTGGTGTTGAGAGACGTGTCACCGCCTCTGACACACACCTTTGGGCCTGAACTCCACTGACACAGATCAGACCCTCGCTTAGCTCTGCCTGGGGTCAAACAAGGGGTCGATGCTCCTGGGGATGATACCGACAAGAGATTGATCGCTCTGAGATCAGAACCCTCACACACACACACACACACTCACACTCACACTCACACTCACAGAGCTGTTGGTCAGCTATGAAGTAAGATTGAGTAGAGTAGAATGCTATTCAGTATCCGTCTTGAAGTTCCACCTTTGGCCAAAGGCTGACTCGGTAGCTGTCATTGAGTTCAATACCAGCAGAACACATCTGCACACCACACAGAAATGCTGCACTTCTACATTAGTGTTGAAAACAAAACACATAGCACAGGGACCCACGTTGGGGGGGAATTAGTGCTAAATGGACAGTGAAGCACTGGCAGCATTCAAACATCCATGTGACTGATGCTAGTTTTGTGTGCGTTACTTTGATTTGCCTTTGCATGTAGGACAACAGTGGGGCTGGTGTTCATTCCAGAAGAGAAGCTAAGTGGAAAAAGAAGAGAGGAAAATCCTCCCAACAAGGCTCTGTGGGCCTAATGTTTCTAAACTTCTGTCCTAATCAGAACCAGATGTGGCGCGACACCACACAATTTTCTAATGTGCTTACTTTTGGTCTCCTGCAGGTTCTCCTTCTTTGTACCAAAGTGATTAAAGCAAGGGTTCAAGCAGCACTCTTATGTGTGTGGGGTGGAGAGGGGAACTTGATAGACAAACTGAGTTTTGACTCGCTCTCTAGCGCCAGGTTAGCGATACGGGACGCCTGCAGAAGGCGCACAATGGAGAGCCTATGTCCCTTCAGTGCAGAGTTTAAACACTGCAGTTTCCACTCGGGCCGATGGGAATGCAAGGGCCTCCTTTGTTGAACTGCCAATTAGTGAATGCCGGTTTTGACTTTAAAACAACTCTTGCAAGTGGAGGCGGGGCCCAGCAGAGAGCGTTTCGACCACGCAGACTTTCCGGAATGTTGATTTCGGAGTCGTTTCCTGTGACCTTTGCGGGAAGGTCAAGAGCAATTAATGGGTTGTTTATTAAAGTCTGATTGAATGGCGCAGGGTGATGTTCATTTCAATTCTCGTGACGTTGGCATGCGTACGCTAGTGTTTAACATGTGTACAATTCTAGTGTTACATTACTTTCCGAGTGCAAGGCCTGCCAAACGGCCGTGTCTTCAAATGCTTTTGAAAATGAGTGAATTCCAGTGTGAATTGCAAATGCCGGCTACATACCACATAAGTACCTAATAATTCTCTGTGCCTGTCATGTGTGGCTACGTCTTTAAAGACGTCTTGCAGATGGATGAGAATGCCAGAGACTGAATCAAAAACAGTCTCTTTTGGCAAAAGGATGAGTTTCCTCTTTTGGGGGGCAGTGGAAAATTCATTTTTTTTTCACAAATCCTAAAGCATTTTGACAGAGAAAAGGAGGAGGGGGGAAAGCGGTTTCAGCCGGTCATTTCCTCTGCTTATAGAATGGAACATTTTTAATTTACGGAAACCATAATAATATGTGAGAAAGTGTATTGATAATACAGTTAGCAAGTACCAATTCCAAGGCTAAACCATACCGTACATTGAGAACCGGAAGTGCATACACAGGACACATTTTAAGACATCAAATCAGATGAATAAGCCCAAAGTCTGTTGAAGTAGGCCCTACACCGGTTATGAGGTGTGATTCAAATGGCCATATTGAAGTGAGGGTTTTCTCACTCTATTGCGTCACACAGCTCCTTGACGCCTTTTTGCCTTTTAGTGCAAGGTATAAGCTGAGTAAATCCCTTCCCTCCCTCAGTGGCCTGGGACCACGCCTCAGTACACAGGCTCGTCTGTCTCCCCCCCCCCTCCCCCCCACCTGGTGAGAGGCTTTTCGGCGTCAACAGCTTTTGTTTGGGCCACTGAAATCCGGTTCACAGCGGGGAATGCTCCTGTTTTTTTACTGGGTACGTCTAGTAGAAGTATAGAAGTATGTTTCACACACGTATGCACGCGTAGATACTGGCCATGGATGAGGGCTTGATTGTCATTATACAACCCAAACTACCCACGCTAGAGCACAGTGAACTCCATGCTGCAGAAGGTCTATGTTGAGCCCAGAGGAACATAGATGCTGGGTAGCATAGCATAGCCACCCTCCCCCCCCCCCCTCCTTCTGACCACCTTTGTACATTGTATTGTATTATATTTTATTGTACTGTAGCACTTAATTATGTAGCAACTATCATTGATGTAACACGGGGAAGGGGTTAGCCTAGCGATTGTTGTACTTGCACTGCGAAATGCCCTAAATGTAAATGTAAATGTAATTGCAGTCCATACTGCAGCATCCAGTTTGAATGTTTTCTAAGTTTCTTCACACTTTTTCTCTGGATTATAACTCCACAGACCACATCCTTCGACCTTTTCTCAGTAGTTGTAGGATCCAGATCCCACTTCAGATTTCGTCTTTTTGACAAATAGTCTTACATTTTACTGCTTTTCTTAAGCTCCTGGTTGATTTGTGTCATGTGAATTAAAGCAATGTGTTGCCAAGTCAGCGACACAGCACACAGACTACCCATAAAAGCAAACTGCCTTCTCCTTGCTTTTATTTAAGAGATTTATAATTCCATTGTTTAATTTAATAGTTATTGCTACAGTGATGTATACCCTTTTTTCTGATGTCATTGTGATGTCTTGTGACGTGGGCCCTCCTATATCTCCCAAACAGCTCCCTTTCCTCCTTGATGTTTGGCCGTTTTACCCCGTGACAATGTATAGAAGCAAAGCCATGGGAGTGACCTGTAACCCACCATTACGTCGTTGTTTGAAGTATCATTTCAAATAGAATCCGCTAACATCAGTCAAACGGAAAATGACCCCCGACCCTCCACAACAGAAGACGCACCAGGGGCCCAGTGGCAGGAAGTGCCTTGATATAGGTTCCCTTACATCATGGATGTGACTGTACTGGACCCTGTCCGGTTCGGACTCCAGCCGCCATTTGTGACCTATTTCCCTGGATGAATGAGCAATGGGGGTCTGCGTACAGAATACAAGGCCCCCCTTGTGTGGTCCCGGGGTTTCACCTACGGAGCTCTGGGCCGAGTGATTCATGCACACCCTGGGGCTGGGCGTGGGTGTGCGTGGCTGTTCCCAGTGCAGGTGGGACAACAGAGAAGCCCTGGCAGATAATGGGGTCATGGGACTGTTGTTGAAAGTTGTTGTCTTTGATTAATTTGCGCTGCATTGCACTTCACTAAAGATTTGACAACTTTTGCGCAACAATCAAAATGGCTTCATTCGTGATGCACGTAAACGTACTTAAATAATGCTGCTATGTGGAGTCAAAACCGCATCAATCAGCTTGTTGGATAAAACAAGTTCACATCAAGTTAATGCATAAGATACGTTGTATACGTTGCTCAATATGAATCCATGCTCTACTGTTTTCTACATTCGTCGACATCAGCAATACTAAGATCAGCTTTTGCTTGAGTTCCTACCAATAGACGGCAGCAAACTCACGGGTTTTATATCGCGTCGGATATATTTTGTCTTTCAATATCTAAACAACAGGAGGAGGCTGGGGTCTGGGTGAACTAACATGCTCAACTCTGCCTGTGTCAAAGAGAGAAAACATAGTGGGTTTGATAACAAAAAATGACCCAATGAGAAGTAAGAGTGATTGGCGGAGCACGACAGCATTCCTAGGACCAATCTAATAGAGTAGTCACAGCTAACAGAAGATCACAATTAGAGGATCTCCGGACTGCTCCCTGACACTTGACTTCCAAGAGTAACTTGATAGGAAGGAGGATGGGACAGTTACAGTGTGGGCGGTTGCTCGGGGGGAGGGGGAGCGTTCAACCATTAGAGCATGGAAAAATGGTGAGGCCTCCTCTCGATTCCAAAGTAAAAATGACAGTGACGAGGTGGACAAGCTAGACACAGGCCGGGGGGATAAAGTTATTATTTATTAATCGGGAAATACGCTTATTAAATGTAACGTATGATCCGCTATAATGTGGAATGAGTGTGGCATTGCTTTGGTTTTTTGTCAGACCTAGAACGTTAAGGAATACGATATTGCCACCTGGTGGAACACACACACACACACACGCACACGCACACGCACACACACACACACACACACACACACACACATACACACACACACACACACACACACACACACACCACTGCAACACGAAATTGTGTCCTTCGATAGTTTGTGCATCAGTCTTACACGGATGGACCTGGATATTCCAATACAATGTGACAATGTGTAACTTAACATTGATCTGCAATGCGCCACATGCTCATTGCATTTCATATTGACATCTTCTACGTCACTAACATTCTACGTCACCGAATCCATGTGGATCCATCCAATGGTCAGGGTCCTTGCAGGACGTTTGGCCTCACGTGGTCCCGACCTGTGGATGAACTGTCATGGCGCCCTCGTGTGGGCGCGCTGCTCCAAGCAGGGCTTCGGTTTTAACGGCTGTGAAATGCAAGCAGGCGAAACAAGGATGCGGAAAGGAAAGCATACGGTATTGCGCTGGTGGATGATGTGCATTGGGTCCGTTTGGTTCTCTCGGTTCCTGTGAGGCTAAATGGTAAGTTGTACTTTAATGTGGGTCATGTTTACACTGCGTGGTCTGTAGTGATCATGCGGTAACTTTAGCCTCGGGTATATGCTGCTTGCTGTGTTGCTAGTTGTGGGGAAATGCTAGCTAGTTAGCCGCTGACTCCACATTAAAACATGTTATGCTGCGGAGGGAAAGGGTCGGATCAGTCTTTAATTAATGATTAAATGATTTAACTGCTAATCCGATAGAACAATGGACATAAATCTCCCCACCGGCGAGACGGAGTTAGCCTTTCTGATCCAGAAGCGTTCCAACCATCTAGTTCCCTAACTTTTATTAAGTTGTGTGTTGGTGCCGCTTTGTTGATGTTTTTCGCTCCTTCACACTCCGTCACAGCCCATGAACATTAGTTAAATTTGAGTGCGTGTTTAGTACTACAATTGAAGCTCTAGGTGTAGCTCGGTCCCACCTTTATTCAAATGGTGTTGTGAAGCCATTTCTCAGTGTGTTGACAGGTATATATATTCCTCGGCATGCCGAAGTGGACCATTTGTCTGATTGTGCTGAAGGGTATTCCAGACGTACCTGCCCTGATTCAATGAACGGGTGACATGAAGCTATCCCGGCCGGCTCCACTCCTTCCTACTACACTCTGTAGCCTACATATTCAATGAATTATGAATGGCACACGATGCCAAATGTCAATAATTAATCATCATGGAAGTCTGTTGCCCTCATTTGTACTTCATGGATGTGGCTTACCATGTGGTGTATCATGAAATCATGCTCATGTTTTCCCCACATACCAACAGTTCTGCGTTTGTGGCAATATTTAGGTGATGTCTTCGTTTGCTTTGCGTTTGACTTCCAGAGCGAGGGTCGTGTTTGCTGCACATACAGAGTTGCGTTTCCTTGCGGGCCAGCTCATCCTACAGCAACATTCTAGTGGGAGTAGGGGAGCTCTGTCTGGAGCCCGCTGTGAGGACCGACCGTCACACAGAGCGAGGGCCGTCGGTCGGTGGCGGGGCGATGGCATCTCCCTTCGTGCCGGTCCCCATGCCCATGGAGAGGGGCCCCTGCGGGAGTGGCGCGGGCGCCACCAGCAAACCGCGGCGGCCCACGCGGGCCTCGTCGCTGGGGAGCGTTTCCAGCGGCGTGGCCGATACGTCCTCGTCCGTCCCCAGGGGGAGTGTCCTAGACAGGGGCAGGGCGGGGATGGAGGGCCGGGCCGGCCGGAGCCGGACCCCACCGCCGTCCCAGAGCCCTGTGCCGTGCGCCCGGGTCAACGGCGGGGGATGTCTGGCGCCGTCGGTGGAGTACTCCACCTGTCCGCGCTCCGCGTCAGACCCTGTGGGCGCCCGGCCCATCGCGCCCACGCTGTTGGGCTACGAGGTCATGGAGGAGCGGGCGAAGTTCACGGTATGACAGGAGAGGGAACCTTTCAAAATTCCGACATTATAGATTTATTTGACTTGATTCATTGAAAAATAATCATTTTTTCCGATTTTATGTTTAAAGATGACACATATTAACATGCGTTACTATGAATGCAGCGAGGTCGTCGTACATTAATGCTACCTTAACATAAAAGCGACTTGATTTAAGCTGCAGTTACTTTTTCTCATTTTGGCAAACTACGGCACCATACCGTCACATATAGACAAAGTATTGTGTGTCACACGAGACTGATCTTGTACTGCAGCAGGAGGCGGTGCCTCCTACGAACACACACACTCTGACTCAGGTCTTGGCAGTGAAGGGCATCCTTTTCTAACAGGATGGGAGTGTTTTTCCCACAGAGTGTAGGAAGCGGAGGCAGTCAGACATTTCTGCTGAGGGATGAAAATTGATTTGTCTCAGTTTAACGTCCCGTACTCGGTGTACGGCCGGGTAACAAAAGACAGGAAGTTGTAATGGCATTTGAGAACAATGCTATGAAGACTAGTACTTATATCAAGAACGCTTTCATGTGGAATGAAATCCCTTCGGGAGTTTGTTATAGGAAGGGTATATAGTTAGCTCATCATTGATTCATATTAATGGATGACCTAAAGTAATGCCTGACGTAAGGGTCTGGCATCCAGGAACTGAGTGTGATGCTAATGCTTCCTGCACCTTGGTCCTGTGACGCTGTGAGCCCACCTCCTTATCGCCCGTACCTGCAGCGTTCCTCCTCTGCCTTTCACATTAATGTTCTTCCTGTCATGTAGGAGATGCTTTTATCCAATACGGTATGGGTTGCTTGGAGTTCAGTCATTCAGTCATTTCAATATGCAGGAAAGGATGCGGGCATGTGGCTCAAGGGCACCTACTGAAAGGCAGCAGAGCTTGGCGTTTGACCTCTGAATCCTTCTAGCCTCCCATCAAGACCATACCTATCCTGTCAGAGACAGTATTTATAAAGATAGTCGTAGTAGGCTTTGTTTAACGCTGACTGATGCTAGGAAAGCCTGACCTCCTTGACTTTACGTAAATTGACTCTTTGCCCGTATTAACGTGTGCGTCTGTGTGTCTGTGTCTGTGCCTGCGCACCTGTTTCTTTGTTAAAGGTGTATAAAGTTCTCGTCAGAAAATCCCACGATGAGAGCTGGGTTGTCTTCCGAAGATACACCGACTTCTCACGGCTCAACGACAAGGTGGGTACTTCATCTTTTGTGTTTTGTGTGGCAGGCCCAAATGAAATGCCACACAGACCTGTCACATCAGCTCTTCAGCAGAGAGACGCTGGCGTAGCGGCCAAAACGGGTGCAAGTTACTTTTGGATCTGTAGTTGGTATACCTCCAGAACCCATTCAAATGTCATGAGATGCACCTGTGGTTCCTGCCATGGCCCCTCTGTGATGCGGCCCCGGACTACCCCCAGGTGTAAAGCCATTTTTTTTCAATGGTTTGACTCCGCTCCAGCTCAAACTGTACGACTAGATTGCAGGGTTTAAAAGTTCGCAGCTCACGATTCATGTTCTCACACTGTACGGCCCGATGATCTGATGATACCTTCACAAAGGGTGACCCGAATTTAAAACCGTTTTGATTTTGTTGCGACCGTATCGGGAGTTGATCGTGAGGTGTTTTCTCTTCTCGTTACCCCGTGTATACGACATGATGCACGACACATGAACATGCCGAGAGTCGGCCCGATCCCAAAAATAGTCGCATGAGTGAGAACCCGGCTCAAAATGGGCCACAAATCGCAGTGTCTGCCCAGCATAAGAGATCATTGGTCCTTGCTGGCCAGCTCATTGGTCAGAAACACTCCAGTGGGAGTGGGGGAGGTCTGTCTGGAGGAGAGGCGGCGCTCAGCCCGCTGTGAGGAGCAACGATGGCATCTCCCTTCGTGCCGGTCCCCATGCCCATGGAGAGGGGCCCCTCCGGGGGGGGGGGGCCAGAGCCAGCCAGAGTCTGCTGGCACACACACTCTCTGTAACATTGTGACATCACACGTGGGCGTGTCCTTCTCGATGTTTCGCCGGCTAGATCAGTCCACCAGCCTACCGAGTGGACCGACTGCTCCAAGTGGTGGGCTCATCTGTCCATCATACATCTCGGTGGACCCACGCACTTGTGATGTCATAGAGACGGGCACATTATAAGCCAGAACATGTGTCATTTTTTGCCAGATGCCTGCAATGGAATCTTAATATGAATTCTGAGTGAGGGCTAAAATTTGAAGCTGACCAAAGTATATTTTTGGGCTCTGTTAAATCACATCAGTGCGAAAAAAAAAAAAACACCCCCACTGTCAATCATTATTGACATAACTGATTACTGTATTAATGGCCAATAATTCACGGTGCTACACGTCAAAATGCCCTTTGCTACAGTGGCTTGCTTTTGATGGTATGCAATGATATGTGAAAGACCCTCTCTCCCTTCACCCATTGCTCTAAACCTCTGAAAGTAATTATTTATTTGGGCACAGTCCCAACTGGTTGTATTTTTTTGGAGTATGTTGGCCTGTAAATGATATTGTGTCTGGCAAGGGTATTCGATTTTCAAAACAAGCGTAAATGTCACCAACCTGGGAGCTCTGTGCGCTGTGGAAATCTGCAGACGACAGCAAGTTTCAAAGTTGTAATGCCAACCGAATGAATTGTGTCCATTGTGCTGGAGGCCTCCGATATGAGTGTGCGTTCATATCAACATATCTCCGGCCATTGTTTTCATCCGCTGTGATAAGGACCCTGTTTGGCTTGCGTTCATGTTATGCTTGCTTTCATGTTATGATTATGATAGTAATGTTCACAACATGCCTTTGGAATTTGTCCTTCAGAGCTTCGCTGACATAGTGTCCTAAACTATTCAGCAGACCTTGAGTAGCCTTGTACATGGAGGTATTATGTGAAGCAGGTTGGAACTCCTCCGCTATTGAATAGAGAAGGCTGCAACTCAAAGGAAACCCCTCAGGTCAACTCACCCTCGTTTTATCTTTTATTTTATCTATTTATTTCAACACATTACTCACTCACTCACTCCAGCTCCCTCTCTCACTCCTCCATCACTCTCAAGCTGCACTGATCAGTCATTATCAGCGCTATATTTCTGAATAATTGCTTCACAATTGAAGACACGGCAAAGTCTACTGAATACTTCAGCATGTGGCAGAGCAGTGTTTGTCAGTCAGTCAGTCTGTCTGTCAGTCAGTTGCATGTCTAGGAAAGGTTTGTTTGTATGCGTGTGACTCCCACACACACGCACTCGTTATGCGAAAACAGACACCGACATTGTAAAATTGCTCACAGTAAAGCCCCGAGCTTTACATTCAGCGTGTCGTCTTTGCTCGCGCAATTTTTACGACGGTTTCGTTTTTTATTATAACATACCGGTTTTGTGGACGATATTAATAGGAAGAATGACCCCGGCCTTTGAAGCCACCGGGAGAGACAGGTGGGACCTGCATCTCGGGGGCCTCTTTTGGGGTCTCTGGAAAGTGGTGACCTTGTAGAAGTATTCGGTTGTTTACCAACCGCTCGTCCTCCGTGTGGATGGGCCCCTGGGTGTTGGGTGTGGCTGAGTGTTGTCGCTGCTCGTGTGTTGAGGGAGACGTCACCAAACCAGTCTCTTGTTGTTGTGGTGGTGCTCCGGCCAGGGTGTGGCAGCAGGATGTGGCCGTGGTGAGCAGCTACACCTTGAGGTGCAGAGGCTCAGCCTGGGTGGGTGGTGTTCACCGTTGGTTTGATGGTTCAGTGTCTCGTTCGGTTTGTTCTGGCAGCGCAGCCAACCTGGCTCCAATCAGCCGTAACCGCAACCAGCGCCATGCTAGAGACGTTCGATCCTTTAAATACAAATGCATTCACATTTTGTACCAGTGTGTGGAATGGAGCTTCGACACATTTTGTACCGCAATGTGTAGAGTAGCTCTTCCATAATGCTATTCTGCCCTGTGGCCTAATGGTTAGGGAGCCGGGCTTGTGCTCGGTGGGTTGCAGGTTTGATTCCTGGGACCAGAGGGAGAAAAAAAATGTGGGTGGGGAGGGTGACTGAACAGAGCTTTCCCCCTCTCAACATCCACGGCGGAAGTGCTCTTGAGCAAGGCACCTAACCCCCAAACACTGCTCCCCGGGCGCTGCCCACTGCTCCCTGCACTGTGTGTGTGTGTGTGTGTGTGTGTGTGTGTGTGTGTGTGTGTGTGTGTGTGTGTG